>CAUYRH010000516.1:0-18652 GCA_963574655.1 Perodicticus potto
AGGGCAGGATGGGTGGAGAGAGGGTAATGGGTGGGACCACACCTATGGTGCATCTTAGAAGGGTACAGGTGAAACTTACTAAATGCAGAATATAAATGTCTTCATACAATAACTAAGAAAATGCCATGAAGGCTATATTAAACAGTTTGAGGAAAATACTTCAGAATGTATATGAAACCAGCACATTGTACCCCTTGATTGCACCAATGTACACAGCTATGATTTAATTTAAAAAAAAAAAAGGTATAAAAGGGACATTTCTTAAACTGATAGAAGCCATTTACAGCAGATATCGTATTTAATGGAATAAAATTGAAAACATTTTCACTCAGATCAGGAACCAGGCAAGATTGCCCATTTTCTCCCCTGCTTTTCAACATTGTAATGGAAGTCTTAGCCATCACAATAAGGCAAGAAAAGGTGATCAAGTTTATCCAAATAGGATCAGAGGAGTTCAAACTTTCACTCTTCGCAGATGATATGATGACATATCTGGAAAACCCCAGGGACTCAACTACGAAACTCTTAGAAGTGATCAAGGAATACAGCAGCATCTCAGGTTACAAAATTAGTACTCACAAATCTGTAGCCTTTATATAGACCAACAACAGTCAAGCTGAAAAAACAGTCAAGGACTATATTCCTTTCACAGTAGTGCCAAAGAAGATGAAATATTTGGGAATTTACCTAACGAAGGATGTGAAAGATTTCTATAAAGAAAACTATGAAACTCTGAGAAAAGAAGTAGCTGAAGATGTCAAAAATGGAAAAACATACTACGCTCATGGCTGGGAAGAATCAACCTTGTTAAAATGTCAATACTACCTAAAGCAATATACAATTTTAATGCAATCCCTATTAAAGCACCACTATCATACTTTAAAGACCTCAAAAAAATAATGCTTTGTTTTATATGGAATCAGAAAAAAACCTCAATTAGCCAAGTCACTACTCATAAATAAAAACAAATCAGGAGGAATCACACTACCACACCTCAGACTATACTATAAATCAATAGTGATCAAAACAGCATGGTACTGGCACAAAAATAGACTGGTAGATGTATGGAACAGAATAGAGAACTAGAAATGAACCCAGCTACTTATCATCATTCGATCTTTGATAGGCCTATCAAAGACATTCAGTGGGGAAAGGACTCCCCGAACCCAGCTACTTATCATCATTTTATCTTTGATAGGCCTATCAAAGACATTCAGTGGGGAAAAGAATCCCTATTTAACAAATGGTGCTGGGTGAACTGGCTGGTGACCTGTTGAAGACTAAAACTGGACCCACACCTTTTACCATTAGCAAAGATAGATTCTTCTTGGATAAAAGATTTAAACTTAAAACATGAAGCTATAAAAATACCAGAATAGAGTACAGGGAAAAGAAGAAGAAATCGGCCTCGGAAAATATTTTACGAGGAAGACCCCCCAGGCAATTGAGGCAACACCAAAAATACATTACAGGGACCTGATCAAACTAAAAAGCTTCTGCACAGCCAAGAACACAGTACATAAAGCAAGCAGACAGCCCTCAGAATGGGAGAAGATATTTGCAGATGTCTCTGACAAAGGTTTGATACCCAGAATCCACAGAGAACTAGCAAGGAAAGAACAAGTGATCCCATCTCAGTGTGGGCAAAAGATTTGAATAGAAACGTCTCTGAAGAAGACAGGCACATGGCCTACAGACACACGAAAAAATGCTCATCATCCTTAAGCATTAGAGAAATGCAAATCAAAACCACTTTGAGATATCATCTAACTCCAATAAGATTAGCCCACATAACAAAATCCCAAAACTATAGATGTTGGTGTGGATGTGGAGAAATGGGAACACTTCTGCACTGCTGGTGGGAATGCAAAGTAATACGTTCCTTTTGGAAAGATGTTTGGAGATCACTTAGGGATCTAAAGATAGACCTGCCGTTCGATCCTGTAATTCCTCTACTAGGTATATATCCAGAATATCGAAAATCACATTATAACAAAGATATTTGCACCAGAATGCTTATTGCAGCTCAATTCATAATTGCTAAGTCATGGAAGAAACCCAAGTGCCCATCGACCCACAAATGGATTAATAAATTGTGGTACAAGTACAAGATGGAGACTTTACCTCTTTTATGTTTACATGGATGGAGCTGGAATATATTCTTCTTAGCAAAGTATCTCAAGAATGAAAGAAAAAGTATCCAATGTACTCAGCTCTACTATGAAACCAACATATAAGCACCCACACTTCCATATGAAAGCTATAACCCAACTACAGCCCAAGATGAAGGGGAAGAGGAAGGGAAGGGAAGGGGAAAGGAGAGGATAGGTGGAGGGAGGGTAATTGGTGGGACCACACCTATGGTGCGTTGTACAAGGGTACATGTCAAATCTACTAAGTGTAGAGTATAAATGTCTTAACAATAGTTTAGAAAGTGCAGAGAAGGCTATTTTAACCAGTTACATGAAAGCATTTCAAATTGTATATAAAACCAACACTTTGTACCTCATAAATTCATTAATATATACAGCTATGATTTAATAAAAAAAATTTTTAAAGCAATGAACTCAAAGTAAACTATATTCACTCATTAATAAATGTTTATTGACACTTAAATGTGCACAAGGTGAGGGAGTTGAAGGAGGAGAAGCACAAACCAGACTAGGATGGAAAAACTAGAAAGGCAGGCAGAAAATTCAGGTGAGTGAGTGACATTCTTAAAGCCAAGTGAATGAAGAAAGTGTTCTGGAGGAGGGAATTTTCCACTGGGTCAAATATTGCTGATAGGCCAATAAAATGAGGTTTAAAAAACCATTAAATTTATTAAAGTGAAACTTGGTGGTAACACTGAGTGAAACAATTTCAGAGGAGTGATGAGAGTAAAATTACTGCACTGAGTTCAAGATTGGATGGCAAAGAAATCTAAGCCTGTGAGTATAAACAATTTTTTCAGGGACATCTTACCTACCTGACATGATCATGGTTGATCTAACTTTCATGTTTAATTATATTTTTCAATTCTTTGATAATAATTATATGGTATATTTTAACACCTTAAAGTTTTTAAAAATAATGTACATATGGCATTTTTTAAAGGCCAGAGAAAGGTATTAAATAAATAATTCACAAAATTGTACAACTAAAAGAGCACTTGAACATTTCTATACTACTTAAGCTAATGTTGTTTTGTTCATGTTTACAAATAAAGACCATGGAAAGACTAAATTTTCAAGGGCAGTATTTCTTGCTTGATCAAAATCATCCCAGCATAGGATGTTTTATACTCACGAAATATACAAAGTAATTAGTCATATTAACATATTGAATTCTATAGCAATAAGTGAAGAAATGCAAAAAAAAATCTGATTTTGTAAACTGAATTTTTGTAAATTATGTAATATGAAGCCACTAATGGAACACAGGCTATAGTGCATACTGAAATACATTATCTTTTCAAAGGAAAGACAATGATATCTGTGCAGGGTACCTTTAAAAAGTTGATTCACTGCATTAACAACACCTTGGTACAGGGGGGTCAGTAAATTAGTGCAGTGGGCCAAACCCAGCCCACTCCCTATTTTTATATGCAAGATTCTATTGGAACACGGCCACCCTACTCGCTTACTGTCTATTACAGATCTACTACCATAGACACCTTAGGGGTCACAAAGCCTAAAATATTTAGTGCCTGACTCTTTACAGAAAAAGTTTACCAACTCCTGGTTTAACAGACCAAAGATCCTTTGATGTATATTAATAAGTATATTGAAATGTTTATATGGAATATGGATCCCTATGTGCAATTATTTGATAATATTCAGATTAATTTGAGTGTCCAATGTCTGAGCATTCATGCATTGAGAACAATAAACAAAAAGAAAAATTTAATAACTAGCTATTTTGTTAATAATAAGGTAGAGTGTGAAGGCAGTATATGGCTTCCTTTTCTAACTCAGCAGATATTCTAAGAATTCTAATAAAATTTTAGGATATGTCACTAAATTAAATGCTTTAAATATACTTTAATTGTGAAATACTCTATATACTATTAATCTAACCTCTTTTTTAAAATGACTGCATACCACATTATGTTATGTGTAGGACAATTTAACTATTTCTTTATGGATGGGCATTTATACAATCTCCAACTTTTTGATATGACAAAGTTATGGTAAACATTCTTATCATACACACATTATATATCCTTAATATATGCTATATATATCACATATACATGTATAGGCTTATTGTATATGATATGTAATAGCATATAGAAAATGACCTTAATATATGCATTTTCACAAATGTTCACCAACATTTTCATGCTTTTTTGTAATATCTCATCCCAGCAATGAAGCTATTAGGTTAAAGTGATGATATATATGAAATTCTGATACACGATACTAAATTTGTACTAAATAGCCATCAAAAAAGTTTTACCAACAGTGTATGAGAATGTTATTTTCCTCATATTTCCCAACAGTGGTTATTATTATCTAATAAAATATCAGTATGATTGAAAAAATGGTATCATTATTTGTTAATTTGCCTTTGTTCTGATTTCCAGGTAAGGCAGAATAGCCCTAGAAAAGTATAAAATTTGTTAATCATGAATATTAGCCCAAATTCAAATTAGTTTTTCTTGTACCATGATAATTATGTACTGTTGATAATGCACAGTTCCGCAGGCTTACCTGTCCCACTCAACATTCTCCTTCCTGACAAATGGCAGACCATCAGTTTTTCTAATCTCTCCTTGTTGAATTGATCCACTACCATCACTGTCATCAGCAGCAGCATCACACAGGTTTTCCGGTACTTCCATTTCATTACTTTTGTATTTCTTGGTTCTTCTTCAACCTTTAATTAAAATTTAATACTAATAATAATTATTATTACTTTAGTCAATAAAAATAACTTTTTCTTTTTTACTCATTTTATCACTTGACCCAGTTTGTCATAATTTTGGTCATGAAAACATTTTGTGCTAACTTTAAATTTACCATCGCATATGACTATCAAATAATTAGAATATATAATTATTATAATTTTATCACGGATATTTTTGTAAAGTCTGCTTCATTTCTGTTTTGGTGAATGAAAGAATTTTCCAAAATTTCAAAAAGGGCCCTTGTTAAATTCGTGCTTTTATGTTTATTTAATCTTCACTATCTAATGTGAATTTTGACCCCATTTTTGTCTACCTTTAAAACCCATTTTGATTGGCAGAAACAGAGAAATAAAAAGATAAAGACACAAAATGTGTCCTTTTCTGTCTTGACCACATGGATGTTACATTAAACAGGCAGTTTCAGAGGATGTGGCTTTGTCAGGCGTTCCCTTTCTGGTATTAAACTATTTGCTTTCTCCTTTCCTCTTACCATTCCTTTTTTCATTTGGATCTTGGGATATCACAAAACTGAAGGTACTCACGGAAACCAAAGTTTGCCACAACACAAGGGGCAGTAAAACAGCTGAGTTGCTGATTATATGCAATGACATATTTCAAAACTATTAACACTATTAACAATAGAGTATAAATATCTTACCACAACAAATAAGTAAGCAAGGATATGGTTATGTTAATCAGTTAGATGTAAGCATTCCACATTGTATATCAAATCAGCACATTGTACCCCATGAATGCATTAATGTACACAGTTATGATTTAATAAAGAAAAAAAACTGCTGAGTTGCTAGTGTAGAACTCTGGAAAATGAGATGTTCCCCAAATGTTACCTGTAATAACTATAAAGTTTTACATCTAGAAGATATTCGGTATAAGTAATTATCTACTTTTGTCTCATTATTCACTGATAATTGGAGTAAAATCAAGAAAGATTAAATGATTCATCCAAATTTCCTAAAGTGGCATTTTATGACACCAAGAGAGATGATAGAATTCCACAATGCTGAATCAGATAAATTCATCAACTTAATCAGAAAAATTTTAAAAATGAGTTTAGCCAGGTAACTTTATACCTTAGTGGAGGGGCAGGAGGTCTCATCTATTTTTGCCTTTAAAGAAAAATATTTCTAGATTTTTTCTACCTTTAAAACTCAGTGTACAGAATGTATAGAACTCAGCTTTCTACTTGGGAGTCAAATACTAAATTTTGGCTAAGGATTTATGCTACTTATGTAATAAAATCATGCATGCCAAAACTTATCATACTTTATATTAAACAATATAAAAGTTTGATTCAACAGAAATATATGAATTGTTGATTTTTTAAAAATATGTGAAAGCACGTATATTTGTTTTCAAATATTTAAAACTGCCATTATAGAATTGCAAAGTTCAACAGTTTGAGTTAAAAAGATAAACTAGTACATGTGAAAGTACAATGAACAGATTCCTTTGGGTACATTTGTCTCATGGCTAAGTGTATTTTTATATCTCCTCTCAGTCATTGCTTCCTTCCTATTACATTTCCATTTGATTGTTTAAATAAAGGTATTTCATCTTTAAGTCAAAAGAAAAAAAGCCACTTATTACATTTTTTAGCAATTTCTTGTATGCTTATCCTGGTTCACAAGGTCACATAGTATATGGCTAAAGTAGTTTCCCAGATCATATGTCAGTTGGAAGATTAGATCAACTAAGGAGCAAAGATTCTGAGAAAGTTTACCTGAACTCCTATGGTTTAGATAGTAGAAACAATTTATTTCTACACATAATTACATATTTATATAACTCCATTGTTATACACGAACATTTCACAAGCAGGAAATCAGAATGGATCAGAGAATAGAAAAACAGAAAAAACAAAGAGTAATAGCAAGTAAATCTTCCCATATTTTAAAGTTGAACTTTTTCTTTTTTCAAAACAAGAAACTCTACCTTATTTTCTAAACAATCCCTGAACTCTTTATTTCACCAAACAGTATTTCTGATTCTCTTCTGGATACTGAAATTAAAAACCATAGGTAGCTACAGAGCATCCGGACCTTCTATATCCAGAAGAAGGGGCCCAGAGGCAGAAAAGGTCAGATTCAAGCCATCTTGCATTGGAAAAGTAGCAGACCTCTTTGTACCAATCTGTATCAGTTTTCTAACTTAGTTGAAATGCCTTTAAGCTCTCCATTACTCCCAAACTTGTATCTATGGCATCTATGACAGAAAACTCTCCTCACTGATACAAATGCCACCAGGGAATGAGGGGAGGGGAGCAGGCATTACACAAGCACCAACCAAACTTTTTATTTGGCCAGAAAAGTGCATTTCTGATTCCGTCTAATGGCAAGGAGTTGAACTTTATGAATATCCTGCCTCTTCCTCAAAGTGAGCTGCACCGGATTTCCATGATTGGAAGTGTTTCCCTTAGTAATAATGAATTAAGTGCTATAAAAATTAAATTAACTCTGTATCTGTGAATATCATAAGAGCATCTTCCAAGAATCCAAAGATGCCAACATCCAATACCTCACCTAGACATGGCCACTTCTCATAGACAGCTACCTAAGGAAAGCTAAACACCCTCTTGTCAACTTTTGGGGGAGAAAGTGTAACCAGTTCGGTAAGCGAGAAAATTTTTTTTCAACATTTCAACCTTTTTAATACATTTTTGTAGTTCTCTTATGTTTCAAGTTTCCAGGCCAGTAAGGTTTGCTGACAAGAACTTCGTAACTTTCTATTGCACTGATGAATTCCCTATTGAGTTTCTTTCCTAGGAATAGCAAAACTCACTTGAAACTACAGAGCTTTCCATCACCTGTTTGTCCAGAAAAGACAAGTGATACACCACTGAAGATTGTGCCCAAAGACCCACTGAGCCTACTCAGAAGCCTGAAAGAATGACCAGTATTAACCCCTGGCTCATCATAATACTAAAATCCCCACCCTGGGAGGCACTTATCCGCCATTTTTTGTTCATGAGATGTACGTACTAGCACAACGTCTCATTGCACTTGTGTGCTTGCACTCTACTCCAAACACATAATGATGTTCACTCCCCTCATGCATTAATCATTTTTACCTCCATAAAAACCCCTGACCCCACCCCACCCCTGTTGGTTGGGCGGGGGAGTTGAGGTAGTCTGTGCCTCCCGCTCCCATTAGCTGCATCTCCTGTGGTAAATCCTTTCTGCCTTGACAATCCTCATTGTCTCAGTTGTAGGCTTTCTGTGCAATGAGCAACATGAACCCTCCCTTGTGGGTTCATTAACAAAGGGAGGGCTGATACTTAGTGAAGATGCGCAAATATTTTTTTATTGCCCTCACCACCAAAAACTATACATCTACACACACACTCAAATGCACACATATATACATTTTAAGAAGTTTTTTCTCCCTGTGACCCAGAATCCAGCCTCCCTCAAACAAGAGACCAGACCTATTTACTGCACAGATCTAGTGTATCAAAGGCTCCTCCACCAATCATCTCACAAACTGAGGGGCCAGAGGCAAAGAAGTGGATACTTATGGGACTTGCCTTTTTCTTGACTCCAAGCTACTCAGCAGCACTGAGGAAGTCTGGGGGCCTGGAGAGGTTCCGTGGATACAATATGGTCGAGGGCCTGATAATTCCAGCCCACTGCGGTAAGCAGGGAGTGACTGAGTGAAGACCAATTAGCATCTCTCGCAAAGTCTCTGTGGGCTCAGCTCCTAAACACTTCAGAAAGACTGGAGTCCAGCACAGCAAGTGAGCAATCTGCACTGATCAGGCAGGTAACACTGTGGGTAGAACACCAGCCCATGACACAGGGAGTAGGGCTGAGATATGGGCACCGTCTACACTCTTGGTGTCCACAGGGGAGACAATCCCAGTCTCACTACCAAAGGCAAAGACTTCACCTTGCTGAGGCTGCAAAGCCAGAAGTAAGAAGGCATCCAGAGACACTGCAGCCCACCTGTGATGCCAGCATGGGGCAGTGGGTACCACAGAACAAAGCTCTACTGTCTGCACTGCTTGAGAGAAACAGGCGACCTGCCCAGTATGACCCCAGCATGAATTCAAAGCCATCTGCTGAGCATCAAACTAAGATGCAGAAATCTTTGCTATGCTGACAGCCTGGTGTGCCAGATCCCAGGACATAGACCATGAACACGAGATCATCATGCTCCTGTTTGCAGAATGTGCTAACTAACAGGAAGTGTCTCATTCTCATGCACCTCCCACATTCAACACCAGCTGAATAAGAAGCCCCTAAATTACCTCTGTCCCTCACCAAAGTGAGGTCAAGCCACTCTGGTCTCTGTCTAGACTCCAGCCAAGCACTTTGTTGGGGGCAACACAAAGTCCTTAAAAAGCCAAAAGCTGCAAGCCCAACAGCAGCCACTCGAAGTGGAGTCCTCAAGCAGAAGCAGCCCATTGACCAGTGCCACTCAGGCTCTTACTGTCGTTCCATACAGTTGGTGCCATGTAGCCTCCAACTGCTATTCTTTACAGTTGGGCACAGATGGGGAAGATCCTACTCCCTAGGAAGGGAACATGGGGAACGGGTTTCTTTCCTCATTTCTGATTTCCAACTCTGGTCTAAACTCACAGTGGAAGCCTTGGATAAATATCAGAAACTTATATGAATAATGATAGCTTTAAGTGTCCTAATTTTTCCCTGCAAAAAGAGAGGAAGTCTAGGTCCACACAATATCCAAAGAATTCAAAGGGCTGTGAGCTGTGAAATGAATACGCAACAAAAGTACTTTCCTTTTTTCTTTTTTTAATTTATAAAAAATTATTTCTTCAGTTATAAATCAACCCTAGCTTATTATAACATTTTTACTTCATAAACATTTCAGCATTTTAAAATTTTACTCTTATAATAATACCTAGCTTAAAACACACATTGGGTACTTGTACAAAAATATTTTCTTTATTTACAGCTTTATTCTATAAGTATTTTTCTATTTTAAATTATTTTAATTTTTTAAAATTTTATTTTTTTACAAGAATTTATTTTTTTTCTTTTTCTAAATTTCAGATTATGAGGGTGCAAATGTTTAGAATACATTGTTTTCATTTTTAAGATAAAGTTCAAGTTGTAGTTGAGTGAGCCCTTCACCTAAGGGGCATGTTGAACACCCTCACATTGTGCACATTAATGAGTCCTTTTCTCTTCATACAGAAAATGGTTGGATTTAAATTATTTAAGACAAGTAAAATAAAAAAAGAAAACCAACTGAAATGTTAAAGGCCATTTTATTATCAAATGCTCACTTATCACTTGACACCCATAAACAATATGGTTTAAAACAATGGATTTAAATTGTGATCTGAGAATCTTAGATTCATTCATAAGTTACTGATAAAAAATGTCATTTGCCACTTGCACTCTCATTCTCTTCAAACTGTATAGCAGAGTGTTTCAGAGACATGAAATATCTTACATAGCTCTAATGGTTACTGGGAGATAATGTGGTAGATGTGACTAGTGGCTGCTAGGATTATGGTGTGCATGCCATGTATTTTAAATTTTTTAGTTTTAATTACTAAGGTAGTTAATACCAATAGTTATAACTCACTTAAACAAAAGGGCCTTAAAATCTACAATCGTGTTTTCTTAGCAAATCAACAGAATTTAAATATGGTACAGCTGTGATGAAATCCTATGAACTAGAGCTACTTGTGTCAATAAAACCAGATATGAAAAATATAATTGCTGGACAAACAAAAGAAAGTTGTTGAATGACATGTACAGTCACTTATATTAAATATTAGTTCATAAAAATGAATTCCACATATTATTTATGACCACACACTTATGTAGTAAAATACTTTAAAAGTTCAAGGAAATGATAAACACCTAATTCAGGGTACTGGTTAATTCTATGCAATAATTTTTAGTAGTAAAAAGAACCTGAAGGCCAAAAAGACACTGTCTTAAAAGACTATGTCTAACATTAGGGAATGTTAATTACATTCCTCATTTTTAATTATCAACAATTACACACACATACATAGTTCTACTAATCAGAACATCTGATAGACTTAAGATCACAGGGTACTAAGATGAAATAATTAAAATTAAAACGCATTGGATTCTTATTAGAATCCAATAAGCATTTGAAGTGCTGGAAAAATTGTAGAGTCTCATAATTCATCTCTGTGAGTTCCTAACAAATATAAGGATTGATTTCAAACCGAGAAATCAGGCTGTAGGTGCCCCACCCTCCCCACCCCCAGCCATCTCCAGTCTTCCCCTTCTCACTACTGGCAAACTTCAGGGCCCTGTGTCAGGTTAGGCTGGGTGGTTTGGGGTCCAGGAGGTCTACTTGAGCCCACCTACTTAAGTCAAATTAGTGTGCCAGAACATAAATGCAGAGACAGCTGAGTGAAAATTTACATGTTTTAAATCTCTTTTTCTTATGCTTAAACATATCCCATTGTCAAACCTGTATACATGTACCAACAATAACGTCTACATTGTTTACATCAAATCCTTCCATCAGATTTGGGGAAATTAACAAATTAAGTATAAGAAGATTGGAAGCATTTCAATTACTTTAATGTACTTCTTTCCACAATTAAATTTGTATTGGAAAATTTACCTGGTCTGGATGTTTGTACATCCTTCATTCTTATTGCCTATTCCAAATAGACTCTTTCACATTAATGGTAGGTTGAATGGGATTTGAAACAAAGTATTTAATAAATAATGTATATTTCATACACTATGTAAAGACTAATTCAAGATAAAAATATGAAAGTTATTCCCTTTAAGTTAGGATATTTCTCAGGAGACTCAGAAAGCAAATAGGACATATAATCAATTATATGTAAATACATACACATGACAAAGCCAACCATTCCTTCATGCAGAGTTACTATCAAGCTGAATCCTCATGTTTGGTTTTGAAAATGGTTACTTTAGGTTTGGGGGTTTGTTGATTTTTGGTGTTACTGGGACAGCAACATGAAAGAAATATACTGAAGAAAAACAGGAGTATGGATTTAATATCATATGCAGTTAAGATTTCAAAAGTGAGATTATGTATCAAATAACTATTAACTAAAATTAAAAAGTGTACATATATCAATATCCTTTAATGGAGAGGAGTGAATCATGACCTTGAAAGGGTAAATGTCAAAAGTGATGGTAGGGTGCTACAGCATATCTTTAATGCCATCCACCAGAATAATTTATACCATTATACTATAAGTATTTATCATACAAGAGTTTGTTCAAAATGCTAATAGGAACAGTATATAACTTAATAGGAACAGATTATAGCTTATAGATAAGTGAATATATATATATAACAGCAATGTTACAAAGAACTGGGAGAGAGTAATTGGGAATATTTTATATGAGGTTCTTGCACATCCAGAGAAGTAGAATAGTGTCACCAAACAGAGAACCCAGGTTACTTGTCAATGTGTAGTGAAAACTCAAAACCAAATTGCACAACTAAAGCCATAAATAAAACAACAATCTATAATTGGCATACTCAGAGGGGAGACAAATAGTATTAGGTAAAATTTTTAATGAGAGAAAAGAAGGGACTGGAGCAATACGGTGGACTAAAGACATCCTCTTACCAGCCACTCACAGTGATACAGAGGACTCTAGCCACCTCTGGCTCAGGATTCCTGCCCAGAAACACCATTCTGGGGGCACAGTGAAGCAGTAGGGAACTCCAGTAAGAAGGTCAGGAACTGAAGAAGACCAGTGTAAAAGGCAAGTGCCTAGGGATATGCAGAGGCTGTCTGGCCCTCCAGTGGAGAACTGGAGACAGGAAAGGGCTGTCCTGAAATTTGGTTTTGGACTTGGTTGCTTGCTTAAGCTTCCTTGGAGGGGAAGGACAGTTGGGTCAAAGAAGAGATTAAAGAGGAAATTATTAAATTCCTTGAATGTAGCAACAGTGAAGCTACAAACTAC
The DNA here is from genome assembly GCA_963574655.1 of Perodicticus potto. NCBI lineage: Eukaryota > Metazoa > Chordata > Mammalia > Primates > Lorisidae > Perodicticus > Perodicticus potto. The sequence goes on from CAUYRH010000516.1 coordinate 12,823, forward strand.
CAAAACCTGTGGGATACTACAAAAACAGTCCTAAGATGGAAATTTATCTCATTAGATGCCTACATCGGAAAAACAGAAAGAGAGCACATCAACAGTCTAATGAATTATCTTAAGGAAATGGAAAACGAAGAGCAGAAGAAAAGAAATAACCAAAATTAAATCAGAAACAAATGAAATTGAAAACAAAAGAATCTTCAGAAAAATCAATGAAACAAATAGTTGAGGAGGGAGAGGAGGCAGCTGAGCTGGTGCCACTACACATAGAACAGGAACTATTAAAATAACAATATGGAGAAAATTGAGCAAATACATACACTATACAGTAAAATAAATCTTTGCTCTTTAGTAGTAATAATTAATTAACAATACCAATAACAGCTGTTAAAAAAGCAAATCAGTCTGGAGAGGGGTGAGATTTCTCTGGACAGGCAGCCTGTGGGCGGGGCCTCAGGCTGTAGGCGCCCCACCCTCCCCACCCCCAGCCATCTCCAGTCTTCCCCTTCTCACTACTGGCAAACTTCAGGGCCCTGTGTCAGGTTAGGCTGGGTGGTTTGGGGTCCAGGAGGTCTACTTGATCCCACCTACTCAAGTTAAATGTTTCACACAATTTAACGTAGAATCTCAGAGCTGTGAGGGATCTGACAAGGATTGCTGAGCTGTTTTCTTCTACTTCTTTTTTTTTTGGCCAGGGCCGAGTTTGAACCTGCCACTTCTGGTATATGGGGCCAATGCCCTACTCCTTTGAGCCACAGGTACCGCCCTAAGCTTTTTTCTTCTTAACCAGTTGAAAAATGTAGCATTTTCCATCCTTTTGCAAGCAGAGCAGGCTCAGGTCTTGCAGTGCCCCAGGTGACCAGCCCAGGGGACAGGGATCTTGGGTCCACATTGGAGGGTGACAGGTAATTTAACTAAGTCTGTGCTAAGAGTCCTGGAGATGAAACGAAGAATGTGACCCACACATCCTGAGGAGTGTGCCATTTCATAGGGACAGCATCACACCCCAGTTTCTTCCTGTCCCCACTCACTCACCTGGCAGGTGGGGAAGCAGCCCTGGGCTTAGGGTGAGGACTTTCTAGGCAGAAATTGGTCTTCAGGATAGAGGGTGAGGTTTTGTTTTTAAAGAATAAGGATTTCTGCTTATAGAGACAGAAGTTTCTGTACTTTCTATTAAATTTCTTCTATTTCATACTTGTTCATATGATTATAATTTGCCATTCATTACTAAATATACTGTAATTCCAAACATTTCTGTAATTTCATGTCTAAGTTTCTGTCTTCCATTTCTGAATGTTTTCTGACAAGTGTGGATAATGAGGCATGTGAAATGTGTACTTTTAGGAGACAGGTGGATTTTGCTTTTAATTAATAAAAATACTTTTTTAATATTTCCAGGAACATTTGATAAAATGTTTATTACTTCAGATGAATACTTAAGAAAACCCAAAAGTGAACTTCAAATTTTTAAATAAAATTATTGAACTAATATATCCTCAATACACTTTAATATAAAACATGGAGTTACTATCTCCTTTTTTAGTTCAGGTGGAAAATCCGAAGTTGCTGCTGGTTGGATTTTGGCAAGACCAGATCCCAACTGCGTATGCTACAGATGTTTCTCAAAGACTATTTGGGACATTAGAGTACAAGCACAAGACCAAAAATCCCTATACTTTTAGCTAATGATTCCCCATTTCCTCTGCCCCAGACCCTGGAAACTACCATCCTACTTTTCCTCTCCTGTACTTGGGGGGCCCTAGAAGCACAATGACTTGTCCCAGGTCATATAACTGAAGAGAAGGAAGAGCTGATCTGAATTCACATCCATCTTCTCAAAGCTGGGCCCCAGTTGCACCCAGGCCTGACCCAGGGGCTTTAGGGTGGGCTGCGATACTGTCACTGTGTGCAAGAGTGGACCTGGCACAGGAGAAATTTATTTTCCAAAATTTAAATCCATTAGAGTTCAAACATTTAATATCAAATATCACTAAAAGTTAGGAGAAACTAGTATTCTAGGAAAATCAGAAAGGTACCTTTGGAAATAATCTGTGAGAAATATTAGCAGCAGCATTTGAGATCTCATCTTGCCAAAATCCACCAGCAGCAACTTCAGATTTTCCACAGGAGATAGAAAAAAAGATATTGAGCATACAAATGAAGCTTTTTTGTTCTTGTTTTCTTTTTCAGTCATACTCTGTCATCCTGGTTAGAGTGCCATGGCATTATCATAGCTCACAGCAACCTCAAACACTCGGGCTCAGGCAATCCTCTTGCCTCAGCCTCCTCAGTAGCTGGAACTATGGAGGCCCATCATAACACCTGGCTAGTTTTTTTATTTTTAGTAGAGATAGGTTCTATTTTTAGTAGCAGAGACTCTTATTCAGGCTGGTCTCGAACACCTGAATTCAAGCAATCCACTCACTTCAGCCTCCCAGAATGCTAAGATTATAGGCATGAGTCAGTGCACCCAGCCAAATGTAGGTTATTTAAAAGTTAAAATCTAGTGTTAATATTTGTAACGTTCATATAAAGTAATTGACATCCTATCAAATGTTCTTGGAAATACTGAGAAATTATTTTTACTAGTAAAAAGTAAAATCCATATATCTCTCAAAGAGCATCCATTTTATAAGCCTCACTATCCATATTTGTCACAGAACATGTAGAAATAGAAAACAAGTTTAGCTGTGAACTTACAGAAGAATTTGGAATTCCAATATACTTAGGAATTAATGACAAATTATGGAATCAAATCCATAATTTCTCCAAAGCATTTAAATTTATAAATAATCTCAGTGCAAAATATAACAAATTAGATCATAAAAGATGAAAAAGAAATGTGTATATGTATCTATACAAGCAGAAATCTTGAAGCAAATATCCTTCATTTTGCCCCAAAATGAAATCCAAAAAATATAAAAGAATCACACAGCAATAACAAAAATAGATAAAATAGCACCACATGGCTTTTAGGCCTCTAAACATGAGTTCTAAATTAATTTTAACATCTTTCGTTATGCATGAAAACTTTCCATGGGCTAATCAACATTAGTATTCAAATGAAAGTAATGCCTGGGATCTCACCAAATTTAAGCATGTGTGATCCATAATCTTAGCAGATTTACCATATTTAAAATAGAAGACATATAGATATGCCTTGTCTTAACCATTGGGGATAAATTCTCCATGGTCATAACACTCGTCCTAAAATATTCTCTAGTTAACATGCAGGCTCTGAACCAATGAGTCATAAATTATAATTAAATTAACTCCCTGCCACTTACAAATTGGCTCCATAAAATTAACCCCCAGGGACCTTTCCACACCCTGAAAATCCCCCCCCCCATTTAAAGTTATTACTATGCTCCCATGTAAATTTAATAATCCCTTCAAGGATGAAAACCCAGTGTATAAGACCTATTTATTGAGGAGGAGGATAATCCCCAGTGCTCTCTTTTTTTCTTTTTTTAATGATAAAACCCAATTTGGCCTGTTCTTAGATCTGGAAAGAGTTAATGGTGCTTCACAGTGGATCCCTTCAAACTTGCTGATGTGGCCTCACCCATTAAGCCCCTGTATCCAGGACACAACATTAAGGAAATAACTGATGTCATCTAATTAGCAACTGGTGAATACTCTGCCATCACAGGTCTGGCTAAACCTGTTTTGATCAGTCCTTTTTCAATAGTGTCTTACCTTGTATTTCCCTTTTGGAGGGGCAGGATGTACTTCTACCTGATTGCCCTTAGGGAGGCCCAGAGGCCTTGCTTTCCTACACAGTCTCTACAGACAAGATCTAAACCCCAACCATTGCCTTTGTCCAGGGTGACATCTCTGCTAAATTCCTAGAGATTATTTGCTAACCAGAATGGGGCACTCCCCCTGATACTGTGAATAAATAGCTAATGTTCCTTTCAATCATCCATAACACCTTAGGGTTATTTTGTTGTTGTTGTTGTTATTGTTGTTTTGTGTTCTGAAGGTACCATAGTCCTCCTTTACAAATTTTACTTAAGTTCATTTATTCTATGACTTGTAATTTGGCCCTTTTTAAATGCTCACCCAATCACAAAGCCTCTAGACTGTTTGAATTATGCCCTCTAAAGCTCTTTTACTAGAGAGGCCTCAGCAACCTCCTCTCATGAATCCTTGAGTGGGCTGTGATGGCCATAATTGGTCGTAGGATTATGATGGAAGAAATTGCCCTTTGCTCCACACCGTATGGTGTTAGAGCTGTAATTTCTACTGGATACTGTGCTTTCCTAAAAATAGAGGCTCTCCCAGACTCAGCATGTCCTCACTGCAGGAGGGAATGACTTCCTTTGCAAGATGCCATGGTGCAGAAGGTTTTCCCTTTCCTGAACCTCTTTCTAACCAGTTAAAAACAATGGGGAATTAGGAGACTTTATGGACAACACCCCCACATTCCTACTTGATGGGAAGGAAGGCACTCATTGAAGAGTACCTGCTTTTCATCTCTATATCAGCATGACCTATGAAAGACTGGATCCAAACTTCAGCACAAATGACCATATAGAGGCAGTCATGTCAGCCCTGGCTAATAATTAGCCTTATGTGCACGTTTGAACACCTCTGGTTAATGGTCTGAATGGCCTCTCTGGGGTAAAACAACTCTGGGAATCTCTTACCTAACAGATATCCAAAATGTAAATCAAGTTAACACATGTCCACAGTGTAATGCTCCTCTAGGAAAGTGCTTATTCACATTAGACTTCCTGACACTACAGATACTAGCCGAGGTCTTCACTTCACTTCTGAAAGTACATAGTGAGGAGCTTTTGAACATGGTGTTCTATGAATTATCACTTCCTTTACTAGTCTCAGTCTGAGAACGCACCATAATGACTTGTATAAGCTCTAATTAATTTAATGGAATGTTTCTTGTTTCATTTATCAGGTCATTATCAGGAGTGAACTGTCATGAGTTTGTCTTCAGCTTTTGTCTTGATTCAATAGACTTTATTAATTTTTAAAGCAGCTCCATACATATTAGAAAAAAAGCAATCAGAAATTATAGTATTTCCACATAGCCCCTCTTCCTTCACACAGTTTATCCTGTTTTTTCTATGTTGCATTGTGATACATCTGTTACAACTGATGTAGTAATATTAATCCAACACAGGCCACAATTTGAATTAGGTCTCACCCGGTGTTACAATATCTTTCCTGGAGATTTTATAGCATGTGCTGTGCAATTATTTGTACCTGGTGCCAAGACAATTTTCCCTATTTTTTTCCATGTCAATAAGTTGGATTACATTGTTTATCTTTTCTAGAATCAATTTTGACTATTTCTAGAAAATCATGTATTTTAGCCATTGTTCAAATAGCCATATGATCTTTATCCCTCCCTAATTTTTTACTTTATTCCCCTTTTCCTCTATAATTAGGTTAACTAAGAGGTATTTCAATTAATTATTACAAGGAGAATTTTTAGAAATCCTTCCTTTATTTTCATCTAATATGTTAGATTTTGCTTTGATCTTCATTATTTACCTTTGTTTATGGTCCTCCTTTTCCTATTTTTTGTATGATAATGGATACTTAAATCTTTTGGTTTCTTTCTTCTTATTTAACTAAATATTTATTTAAAGTATCAGTTTTCGGGGGGAGGAGCCAAGATGGCAATCTGTAGCCAGCTTTCTGCAGAGGTTCCGGTCCAAAAGGAGCGTTAAAGGACAGAAACTCAGCAAGAAAGCCGATGGTTTGGATCTGAGCCAAAAGAAAAGGTTGAAGAGCGCACATCAACCCTGCTGGGGAGACCTGAGACCCCGAGGACACAAACAAAAAGGTACAGAGCATATCACCAAGC
>CAUYRH010000521.1:0-13884 GCA_963574655.1 Perodicticus potto
CATCATAGCTCACAACAACCTCCAATTCCTGGGCTCAAGCAAGTCTCTTGCCTCCGCCTCCCAAGTAGCTGGGACTACAGGCGCCCGCCACAATGCCCGGCCATTTTTTGGTTGCAGCCGTCATTGTTGTTTGGTGGGCCCAGGCTGGATTCGAACCCGCCAGCTCAGGTGTACGTGGCTGGTGCCTTAGCCCATTGAGCCACAGGTGCCGAGCCAGACTTTCTGCATTTTATCAAACTTCTAAGTAATGCCCATGTTGCTGGTTCAAGGACCACACCTTGGGTAGTAAGGATCTAAGCTATTTTGATCAGGCATTTTATTACTTGCAGCCTAATACATTCTGACTGATAACACACTCCTCTAGAATCTACTTATTACTCTAGGTATCTTTGTATAAATGTAATTGCAGTGCTCCTCACAGATTAATTTTGAAGCCCACAAATACCCAGGATATTTTGTACTCTGGGTGTATGTTATGTAAAGATTGGCAGTGGTTGTTGTTTTTGTCAAATTTGAGGGTGGCCATGAAAGGTTAAGGGAATAATTTGTTTTTCTTTTTGCTTAGGTAAATTCCTGAGAAACATTTACTATTTTCATGTAAAGAAACTTAATTTCTCCTTGTTTTTTTTTTCCTCTGTGGAGTTAAAAATAGCATGGATGTATTTATTTTGTGCCAATTTCCCTTAGGATGTCTGCAAATGTTAACAAATACTTCAAAGTCTAAAAAGGAACTTTAGATTTTCACACTGGAGTAGGTGGAGAATAGAAGTTCCTTGATCTCTATTAACTAACTTAGTTGGGTATCAACATTATTGTTTTCACTGCTAATATTTTTTTCCTAATGAAAATATGAATATTCTTTTAAGGGAATTTTATATCTGTAATAAACTCATAAGTATTAGTTCATTCATTATCAAAACATATCCTTCTCTAAACTCAAAAAAACAGGCCATTTAAAAGGAAACATTTGACATAAGAATAAATTAAACTGGCATAAAAAGGAAAAATGACATCTATTTAGAACTTCGAAGGGGATTTCAGGTTATCAGACTGTGTGTTTATTACCAACTTTTGATTACTGATATTAGTGTAGTAAATTCATACATAGGTAATATGAGTAAACAGAGCCCAAAGTCAATTGCACTTACAAGAAGTGCAATGTAGTTGAAAAGTTTTGAGATAGGCACAGGGAAAACTAATTGATATTGAAAAACAATCATACAAGGGGAATACTGAGTGAGTGAGTGGGGGTAAGACACGATAGGATTTCATCAACATTAGGTCCTTCAAGGCCAACCCAGTGGGCTCCCGCCTATAATCCTAGCTCTCTGGGAGGCAGAGAAGGGTGGATTGCTTGAGCTCAAGAGTTCCAGACCACCCTGAGCAAGAGCAAGACCCCATTTCTACTACAAATATAAAAACTAGCCTGGCATTGTGATGGGCAGCTGTAGTCCCAGCTACTCGGAAGGCTGAGGCAAGAGGATTGCTTGAGCCCAAGCATTTGTGATGCCGCAGCACTCTACAGATGGTGACAAAGTGAGACTGTCTCAAAAAGAAAAAAAAAATGTAGCTCTCTCAGCAATTTGAATGATTTAATGAAGCTGGTAAGATGGTCTCATAGGAAATTGGAAGAGGGAGAGTGGAAGTGGAGGGCCTCAGATGATCATAATATGAAAAAGTAGGAAAATAGAAGGGGCAGAGATGTTCAGATAGTGAAAAGTAAGAAAACCATATTTCAACAGCACTAGAAAATAGCAAAGATTTTATCAACAAGTTCCCTGGAAGAAGTCAAGATTGGAAGATTAGTTTGATTTATCAACATCTAGGAAAGTTGAAAATGCGTATGTTCTGGTCAGTGGTGTGGCAGGATAGAAGGCACTCTTACCTGGGTAATTGTGGAAATTCCATAAAAAGATGATTTACAAAAGGTTGTGGTTGTGGTTGTGAATGTACTAAATGCACTGAATAGTTCACTTAAAATAAAGATAACTAAATCTTATGTTAATTTTACCTGGATACATTACAAATATTTTTTTAAAAAATAGATAGCATGACTGATACTCGCTGCCTACTTCATAACAAGCACTACAGCTGCTGTGTTCAGGCGCAGCTGACCCCAGTCATGGGGTAGGGTTAATGGCAACTTTAAAAAACAACAAAGGAGCAATAGCAGGAGAACCTGGAGGACTTCGTTGCTGCTTCTAGGCCCAAAGGGACAAAGAGAGGATGTGGTTATCACAATCTCAGAACCCAAAGAGAACGGCAATGGCAGTGGGCAAGCCAGCCAACAGGAGCTGTAGTCTTACATGGAGGAATGCAGCCCGTTACAGAGGCCAGCAGGATGTGGTCCGCGATTTGCTTTCCTGCTGACATCTCCCACTGGCCAAACCCAATGAGAAGCCAGAGGTAAAAGCTTCCTGGGGTACAGGAAAGAGAGGAAGAGAGAGTAGATCTGAGGAGCAAATGGAAAACATCCAGCATACCATATGACCCCTAATCCTACCTCCAGGTTTCCACCTCCAGAAACTCTTCCACGTGTGTGCAAGAGGACGCAAGCAAGGAGGCAGTGTGGACAACGGGCGGAGAGCAGAGGGGAGGGCAGCAGGAAATGGGCTTGCAGGGTTAAGCAGGGTCCTCCTCAGGGAGGGCATTTGGACTGTGGCATGGAGGTGGTGGGAGGGATGGGGAAAGAGGAGAAAGAAGAAAGAGAGGTTCCTAAGAAAGGGGAGAAGAGGATGAGTGAAGAGGCCAGCTTCACCTCAGGGTCATGACCAGGGCCAGCTGTGACTGAACGCAGCAACTTGTTATGCTTGTTATGAAGCAGGCAGCAAGTATCAATCATGCTATCTATTTTTTAAAAAAATATTTGTAATGTATCCAGGTAAAATTAACATAAGATTTAGTTATCTCTGTTTTAAGTGAACTATTCAGTGCATTTAGTACATTCACAATCACAACATTTCTCTACTTCTAAAACATTTCCATCACTCCAAAATGAATCACTCAATACCCATAGCAGTTTCTCCCCCATTTCTCAATTCACCTGCCTCAGCCACCCAGAGTATAAGACGTGGGCCACCACACCCAGCCGTAGGATAGGGTTATCAGAAGGAGGAGGAGGAATACAGGGCTGGGGGAGAAAATGACAAATAATTATTATAGTCAGCATAATTGTGCCTAGGGCTTAAAGGTCATACACTAGGTCTGAATCATAGTTACTTGCTGCCTAAGTGTTATTTTATTTCAGGACCTGGGTGGAATTTCGCTTGAACCTTTAAGTAAACAGGCTGAGGAATGGCGGCTCTAGTACAGGTCATGGTAAAAGGCGCGGGCACATTTCCTTAGATTTGAGTGAAGGAGATAGAAATTGGGAGGAAAGTATTTATAATCCTCAGTTTCTGGAGGATTATACAACATATACCCAACTGAATTAAGATATGATTCATAATCTATATTTGTAATTCTGTTTCTTAATCATAAAATGTGTGATATTTGTCAATGCTACGGTTTTAAGACTTAAGAGAGGTAAATGAACTCTGTTTTGGTTTTCTCCTACCACACCAGAGACAAACCAATAAAGGGAATAAAGTCTCACTTTCACAGGCTGCATACGAGAGAGACCCATGCATGGTGCAGAGGAATTACTGCTCCAGGTGGGAGAGCCTTGCCAGATCAAACAATGAGCTCTTCACTATTACACTATTAGCCCCACTGGATCTAAGAGCTCCTGCAGGCTAAGAAAAAAACATTTTTCCCCGGTTAGTATTCATTGGAGAATGTCTAGCCTCGGCCTATTAGGAAAATGGATTTTTTTTTAAGATCCAGGCTGACACTTTTTTGCCCAGGCTGGACCCAAAATTTATGTCCAACTATTTTATGAGAATCAAGAAAGCAATATTGCTACTATGTTGGCTCTATGTTGGAATTTTTTTTTTTTTTTTTTTTTTAGACAGTCTCACTCTTTCACCCTGGTAAAGTGCTGTGGCATCGTGGCTCACAGCAATCTCAAACCCTTGGGCTTGAGCAATCCTCTTGCCTCAGCCTCCCGACTAGCTGGGACTACAGGCATGTGCCACTGTGCCCTTCTTGCCTTGGCCTCTCAGAGTGCTAGGATTATAGGTGTGAGCCACCACACCCAGCCTGTGTTGGATATTTTGTCTCCCATAGTTTATTTGATTTCTACCATCATTCAGAAAGATAAATTAGCACCAGGTCACTTGGCTGAACTGAGTGTGTCTGACTGAGGTCGTTCAGGTGTTTTTCTACAGCCCCCTGGAACTAGAGGACTATATGCTCTTAGTGGCCCCGGGTCACCCATGAGTTTTGGCACCTGGGATTGAGGTTCCCAAGGCCTCACAGCCAAATCTCCCTGGTGGCCATGGGCTTTCTCTTTGGCCTTCTTCTAATCACCTGCCTCCTCGTCTGGTTCCTGAGGGTGGACTGGGCAGTGAGAACTGAGGCATTGGGGAATGCCTTCTTGATGTGCCTTCATAAATTGAGTTTTGTTAAGTTCAAAGCGTTAATTAAATGACATCAACTAAAGTTCATCAAGTTTGAGATTTGATTGATTATGGCAGGAAATTGAGATCAGAGATGTGGATATTAAAGAGAGTGTGGGGCAGTGCCTGTGGTTCAAGGAGTAGGGCGCCAGCCCCATATACCGGAGGTGGCTGGTTCAAATCCAGCCCTGGCCAAAAAACGTCAACAACAAAACAGAGACACAATAAAAAGTGTTTTTTAAAAAATAAAAAAAAAAAAAAAAAGAGAGAGTGTGTACTCAGTCAGACCACATTGCATATCCAGAGAGAAGTCTGTTGAAATACTCAACAGCAGAGGCCTTGCTATCAAAAGACAAGGTGTCCTTTCCCCTAAATGAGGCGCTGAGCCTTCCCCAGATAAAACCCTGGGTGAAGGTTCACTGACACAGAGGTTTAGCGAAGGCTTGACCTCTTCCCTCAATAAGAGTCTGTACAGGGGTCTGTGAAAATAACGAGCAGGGTGCAAGACATGCTGGAGACAGTACAGTCACTAAGATCTCCACAAGACAGAAACATTCTCTCTCTCCGGGAGATAAGAGGAAAATGCCTCTTTCTCTCTAGCTCTGCGAGGTGGGTATGGCATCAGCCTGTCTGCCCAGCAGGGACGGGGTGGCTTAACTGCTGCCTCAGGAAACTGCTAGCCAAACTGGGGTCTATCCTGACATCCTGCTTCTGAGCTTTGTTCCTTGTTTCATGACCTGCATCTGCTTCTTAAGTCTATAAATAACATGTAGTGAGACAAGAACTAATTATAAGAGTTAGTTAAAAAGTAGCTTAGCTGGCTCCGTCCGCATGGCTCGGTGGTCCTGGTGCTGCCCACATGCACCTAGCAGATTCAAACTAGCACGGGCCAGCTGGACAACAATGACAACTGCAACAACAACAACAGTCCCAGCTGCTTGGGAGGCTGAGGCAAGAGAATTGCTTAAGCCCAAGAGTTGGAGGTTGCTGTGAGCTGTGAGGCACTGTACTGAGGGCAACATACTGAGACTCTGTCTCAAAAAAAAAAGTAGCTTAGCTGGTAATGTGGGCACCTGCAAGAACAATGACACACTGCAAGGCCTTACTAACCTTTTGATTTGCTGATGAAGCAACAATGGATACACTAAAAATAGAGTCAACTCAGAACAAAGGGCCTTTTGCCACATCCTCACCTTAGGAGGTAAAGGCCCCCTAGGCCCACTCTGCTTAAATCTATATTCTGTCTCTGTCTTTTTATTTCTTTCATTCCCTCATCACCACCAGGCACTGAGAAAGAACTGTGGTATAGTTTGTGGCTTGTCCCCAATAGGTTCCTGCTTGCAATGACTCTCAGATGCTACTGTAACTCTGCTTCAAAGGAGCGAGAGTCCACTTTTCTTTTGCCAATAGGCTTATCTTTTGGTCTTGCCATTTTCTCCAAGGCCTATGCCAGGGGTCCTCAAACTTTTTTTTTTTTTTTTTTGGAGAGACAGACTTTTTTTTTTTTATCGCCCTTGGTAGAGTGCCGTAGCATCACACAGCTCACAGCAACCTCCAACTCCTGGGCTTAGGCGATTCTCTTGCCTCAGCCTCCTGAGTAGCTGGGACTACAGGCGCCAGCCACAACACCTGGCTATTTTTGTTTTGCAGTTCAGCCAAGGCCAGGTTTGAACCCGCCACCTTCGATACATGGGACTGGCGCCCTACTTGATGAGCCACAGGTGCCACCCAGGTCCTCAAACTTTTTAAACAGGGGGCCAGTTCACTGCCCCTCAGACTGTTTGAGGGCTGGACTATAGTTTAAAAAAAAAACTATGAACAAATTCCTATGCACACTGCACATATGCTATTTTGAGGTAAAAAAAACAAAATGGGAGGCTCAGTGCCTGTGGCTCAGTGGGCTAAGGCACCAACCACGTACACCTGAGCTGGCGGGTTCGAATCCAGCCTGGCCCGCCAAACAACAATGATGGCTGCAACCAAAAAATGGCCAGGCGTTGTGATGGGCACTTGTAGTCCCAGCTACTTGGAAGGCTGGAGGCAAGAGACTCTCTTGAGCCCAGGAATTGGAGGTTGCTGTGAGCTGTGATGCCACAGCACTCTATCCAGGGTGATAGCTTAAGGCTCTGTCTCAAAACAAAAACAAAATGGGGTGGCACCTGTGGCTAAAAGGAGTAGGGTGCCAGCCCACAGGGTTCAAACACAGCTCCGGCCAAACCTGCAAAAAAAAAAAAAAAAAAAAAAGGGAACAAATACAAATACAATATTTAAAATGGAAAAAAAAGGCACCCCCATCTGCAAAAACAAACAAAAAAAGACCTCCTAACTTCAGGAAAAAAAGGCCCTACTAACTGCAAAATTGAAAAAAAAAATAGACCTTCTAACTTCAAAAATAAATAAATTCTAACGTGTTCTTACCTCAGTCCTCAGGCAGCTGTAGGCTCTGCATAGGCAAGCTCAGGACTCCTCTGATCACGAGTCTTAGTCTCACTCAAGACTGAGAGGAGGAGTCGAGAGACAGAGAGAAGGAGGGGAGTCGGAGAGTGCAGCGCACATTCCACACATGCGCTCTGTGGCCTGGGACAAGTCGATTGCTAAGCAGGACAGGCACCAGTGGCAAAAACACCCAGCGGGCTGGATAAATGTCCTCAGTGGGCCACATGTGGCCCCCTGGCCGTAGTTTGAGGACCACTGGCCTGTGCCAATAAAAATTGTCCTGTGCATTCAGTTCTGGGCCAGTGTCCTCTGCCTGTTCCAACTGGTGTGCCTGATTTCAGGCCTATTCTGGCGGTAGTTTCTGGCCTATTCTGGTGGTAGTTTCTGTGTTTATGAAAGAGAAGACTTTTCAGACTCCAGACACATGATTGGATATTGAAGCAGTGGCTCCACATTCTTTTACAATGGTAAGTGCTATAGGAAATGTTTCTTCTCCAAAATACATGTAAATTACAGATCCCTGTCCTCTGGAGGCTGGAAGCTTCTGTGTTACAAATACAAAAGGTAGTGTTATAAGGGTTTTCTTTTCTTTTTTTTTTTTTGTGAGACAGAGCCTCAAGCTGTCACCCTGGATAGAGTGTCATGGCATCACAGCTCACAGCAACCTCCAATTCCTGGGCTCAAGCGAGTCTCCTGCCTCTGCCTCCCAAGTAGCTGGGACTACAGGTGCCCACCACAACACCCGACCATTTTTTTTTTTTGGTTGCAGCCATCGTTGTTTGGAGGGCCCAAGCTGGATTCGAACCCGCCAGCTCAGGTGTATGTGGCTGGTGCCTTAGCCCATTGAGCCACAGGCGCCGAGCCGTTATAAGGGTTTTCAAAAGTAATTTTTGTGTTTTTCTAATTATAAAAATGGTATTTAGCCTGGGTGTGATGGCTCATGCTTATAATCCTAGCATTGTGGGATGCCAACGTGAGAGGATCATTTGAGGCCAGGAGTTTAAGACCAATCTGAATAACACACTTTCTACAAAATAGCAGAAAAATTAGCCGGGCATGGTGGTGCATGCCTATAATCCCAGCTACTCCAGAGGTGGAGGCAGGATAGCTTGACCCTGGGAGTTTGAGGTTGCAGTGAACTACAAAGATGCCACTCCACTCTAGCTCAGGCGATGGACTGCAGCCCTGTTTCAAAAAAATAATAAAATAAAATAATTAAATTTCAGTATTTTACAGAAAACATGTAAAATAAAAATATACAAATAAATGAAATATTTTCATTTCTTTAATGAGTATAATGGAGAATTATGCTCATTAAATAAATGAAATAATGGAGAATGAATGGAGAAATAATGGAGAAAAATGGAGAATCATTGTGAGCAGTTTTGTGTATGTAGTATCATTATTTTAAGTGTTTAGACACACATAAACACAGCAGGGATTATACTCAATATGGTCTCTTTTACTGCTTTTTTTTAATTATTATTCTGCTAGCATTTCTCTATATCATTAAAATTCTTTGAAAATGTGTTTAGTAACTATATAATGCTTTATTTTGTGAATGTACTGTGCATTATTTAACCGATCCTATTCAGAGACTTCGGTTGATTCGAATGATAGATGTGCTGCAATGAACTGTGCATTCATTTTTCTGTGCAATTGTATGGCCTTACAATGGGATTGTTACAATAGAATCTTAGTGGTAGAATTACTGAGAAGAAGCACAAGATTATCTAAAAGTGGTGGTTTAACAAAGTTTCTAATTCTTAACTATTGTTTTTTTTCTTTTGTTTTTGTGAGATAAAGTCTCGCTATGTTGCCCGTGATAGAGTGCCGTGGCGTCACAGCAATCTCTAACTCTTGGGCTTAAGCAATTTTCTTGCCTCAGCCTCCCAAGTAGCTGGGACGACAGGCGCCCACCACAACACCCAGCTATTTTTTTGTTGCAGTTGTCATTGTTGTTTGGCAGGCCCAGGCCATGTTCAAACCTGCCAGCCTGGGTGTATGTGGCCAGTGCCCTAACCACTGAGCTATGGGCACCAAGCCAACATTCTTAACTATTGTTAAAGACACAAAGATTGTGTTTATACTGGCCATAGCTATCAATATTAACTATGTTAGAGATCAAAAAATGAGAATAAAAAAAATTACTTCATGTTAAAATAGCAATAAGAAACCCTTTATTTCTGAGTGACTGTGATAAATTAATGAGAGGTAGAGGTCAATATGCAAGTTTCTTGCGGGGGCCTAAAGAATTCCTGAGGTTCTGGTCCTGTTAATTGACACAAAAATAGAGCAGGAGGGAGGTGGGAAGGAGTTAGCAGTGGGGAAGGTAGACATAGGGAAGATGGTGAGTCTGAGACATAGTCCAGGAGGGATCCTGGACATGTGGAAATTTTCAAGACTCCAGGCCACTAGGTAGAAATTCAAAGGCTTATGTCATCTCATCCTTCTTTATCACACTTTTAAAATACCTTTCTAAATACCTGTTTTGTAGGGTTTGAAATATTTGCGTTGAGTAAAGGAAACTGAGCCCTGATCTTTCAGGTAAGACTTTCTGCCTTAAAGACCTGGAGAATCATGAGAATGGCATGTGAGCTGTGTACGTGCAGGAGATCAGAAACTGGCCTCCAAGGGAGAATGTATACATGAGGTGTGGCAATACTCGGCCTAAAGGTCACGGTAAAGAGTCTCTAGATTTCAAAGGTCTCTTGACACTAGAGGCAGAGGTCTTGCTTAAGGTCTGAGATTTTGCAAAACAAGTTGGAGACATTCTGTCTGAACTTCCATATTGCCACTTTTTTTTTTTTTTTTTTTTGAGACAGAGCCTCAAGCTGTCGCCCTGGGTAGAGTGCTGTGGCATCACAGCTCACAGCAACCTCCAACTCCTGGGCTCAAGAGATTCTCCTGCCTCCGCCTCCCAAGTAGCTGGGACCACAGGTGCCCTCCATAACGCCTGGCTATTTTCTGATTGTAGTTGTCATTGTTGTTTGGTGGGTCCGGGCTGGATTCAAACCCACCAGGTATGTGACTGGTGCCTTAGCTGCTTGAGCTACAGGTGACAAGCCCATATTGCTACTTTTTTAATGCTGATGTCTGGTAAGTAACTTTTTTTTTTTTTTCAGACAGAGCGTCAAGCTGTTGCCCTCAGTAGAGTGCCTTGGCATCACAGTTCACAGCAACCTACAGCTCCTGGGCTTAAGGGATTCTCTTGCCTCAGCCTCCCAAGTAGCTGGGACTACTAAGGAGCCTGCTGGGTGCTAAGGCACCCACAACACCAGGCTATTTTTTTTTTTTTTTTTTTTTTTGAGACAGAGCCTCAAGCTGTCACCCTGGATAGAGTGCCTTGGCATCACAGCTCACAGCAACTTCCAATTCCTGGGCTCAAGCGAGTCTCCTGCCTCTGCCTCCCAAGTAGCTGGGACCACAGGCGCCCGCCACAACGCCTGGCCATTTTTTGGTTGCAGCCGTCATTGTTGTTTGGCGGGCCCAGGCTGGATTCGAATCCGCGAGCTCAAGTGTACGTGGCTGGCGCCTTAGCCTGTTGAGCCACAGGCGCCGAGTCCCGGCTATTTTTTTTTTTTTTTTTGGTTGTAGTTGTCATTATTATTTGGCAGGCCCGGTCTGGATTCAAACCCACCAGCTCTGGTATATGTGGCTGGCACCTTAGCTGCTTGAGCTATAGGTACTGAGCCTGGTAAGTTTTTAACTGCTTTTTCCTGCTTTGTGATAATAAATACAACCTGAATTTACTCAGGAGGGCTCCTCCCAGAGTTCCTCATTCCCTGGACACAGACTTTGTGTCAAACCTCTTTATTCCTTGGGCCACCCCTCTTCTGGTGACCCCAAACCCCTTCAGCATCGTAGGGTCTTTTTACAAACACTAGGCCATTTATCCTCAAAACTAAACAATGAGATAGGTTACAGATAGAAGTTCTCAGCCTGTTTTTTGTTTTTGTTTTGTTTTGTTTTGTTTTTTGAGACAGAGTCTCAAGCTGACACCCTGGATGGGTCGCCCTAGAGTTCCATGGTGTCACAGATCACAGCAACCTCAAACTCCTGGGCTCAAGCAATGCTCTTGCCTCAGCCTCCCAAGTAACTGGGACTACAGGTGCCCACCACAACGCCCAGCTATTTTTTTGTTGCAGTTGTCATTGTTTTGCAGGCCTGGCCAGGATCGAACCTACCAGCCTCGGTATATATGACCGGCAACCTACCCACTGAGCTACGGGTGCCAGCTCTCAGCCTGTTCTTGAGGATACCACTTACATAATAGAGTCTTGTCTGGAACCCACTCACTCTGATTGCTAGTCTGGTGGCATGCCCATTGATTTAAGAGAGTGAAATTTTTATTGCTTCAGCAGTTGATCTTCTAAATTTGCTCCTTCTAAAAGTGTTTAAGAGGTGTAGAAAATTACTCCCTAGTTGGGCTGTGCCTGTGGCTCAAGGAGTAGGGTGCTGGCCCCATATACTAGAAGTGGCAGGTTCAAACCCAGGCCCTGGCCAAAAACCGCAAAAAAAGAGTTACTCCCTAGATTACTAGGCACGTACCTGGCTGTCTCCTGGGGTAATCAGACCTTTCCTATCTTTCTTTTTCTACTGATGAATATATAAACAAGGGACAATGGCCAGACCACAAAGGGCAATAGAATTGTGACCCACAACCTCTCTGGCAACCAGCTGGGGACGCCAAACCACTTGGCTTCCAACTCAGTATCTCAAACCCCTTTCCAACTCGAGACCAATCAGGGAAAGCCAAACATGCTTCCCAAACTCGTCACCTAAGTTGCCCCACTTCTAGGTAGCCCACCTCCACTTTCCCTGTGCTAACAACCTTTAATCCAGGCGTACCTGATGCCTTCCCTTTTTTCTTCTATAAAGCTTTCCCAGTACTCTGCCTGCTTTGGGTTTCTGCCAAATGCAAATGATGGAGGCTGACTTCCTTACTATAGCAAGCTCTGAATAAATAGCCTCTGTACTCATTAATTTCCACACCACTGAATGAATAATAAGGGACGTTATAAAGCTAAATTATGAAAAGAGCATCAGTTATTAAGTGTTTATAAAGCGCTTTACGATCATTTTAGTACGCCTTGTAAACACCTTGTGAAGTACTGATATCCCCATTTTAGAGATTTTAGAGCTGAGAAAATTGAGAAGGAACCATGAGATTAAGTGACTTGCCCAGAGCTAGAATTAGAACATAAGGCCCCCTGGGTTTGAGGTCTGTTTATCCACTGAGCTCAGGCTGCACTTTGGAATCATTACCATTTTAAAGCATTTTACTCTGGGTTGAGTGAATATTAAGAAGTAGATCGCATTTCAGCCTGGCAGGCGGGAAAGTATTGTTTTTAGTTTGTTTTTCTAAATTTTAGTAGAAGACATATGGGCCCCATTAACTTTACTGTGTAGCACAATTTTGAAGAGAGTTTCTTTTCCAAAAAATTTTTCGCCATAATTTCACATTTTAAAGTTCAGCACACACTATCAACCCTTGATGCTTGTTTTTCTCAAAGTTGGGCCTTTTTCCTCTCTACCGCAACAGGGAGGGTGGGGGGCCATATATCCAGGCAGGGGTATGTTCTGTTGTCGTGGCTGGAGACTGTCTCCAAAGTCATGTACTGGCAGGTGGGGTGGGTGGGTGTGTAAGAGCACTGGACAAAGTCCCTCTCACACAAGGCTTTCTTCTTTTTTAAAAAAAAGATAAGAACTTTTGGTTCTCCCCTCCCCCATCCAAGATTGCTAATGATGTTGACTAAAGAGGATATGAAAAAAGCTGAGATATACAGAACCTCACTGGGGTATGAGAACACCTGTCTGGAAAGCAGAGTCCAGAGGGAAAGGAGGACTCTTTGGAGCTCCTTGCTGTCAGCAGAAAGGCCGCTGTCCCTGTCTTCCCTATTCTGGGGCCTTCACAAAGGCAGCAGTGTGGCAGTAGCACTGGCCTGTGTGCTGCTACACCTGGTCAGCCCACCACGAAGCATCCTTCTGGTTTGTTAGAAACATTGGCTGGGGCTAATAAATGCAGCACCACATACAGAACCATTAAATATTAAACAGGAACATCCATTTGCTTACTAATAATTTACCTGTCTAGTCCCTGGAATCCTGTCATTTATCCTCACGGTAAATTTACACACTACCTCCAAATTCCATCTCTTCTATGTATCCTTTCAGATCTCTTCATTTTCTTTTCTTTTCTTTTTTTAAGTCGCTTAGTTTGTCCTTGAACTCCCAGCCTTAAGTGATCCTCCTGCTTCAGCCTCCTGTCTTTTTTTTTTCTTCTTTTTCTCTTTTTTTTTCTTTTTAAAGCCTGCAAATGTACCTGATCAGGAATGTGTTGTGATTGCTGGCAAACGTTCTCTTTTTTTTCCCTGATGGCGTGAGTGAAGCAGACTTTCAGGGATGGTGAGAACAGAGGAAGTCTCCAAAGAAACAGGCTGCCCATACTGCTGGTCTCCTGCTTAGCTCAGGTTCTGAAAGCAGCCATGATGCTGGAGGGGAATGCAGGCCTCAGGGCCTGAGAAGCTGAGAAGACAGAAGAACAAGTAGGAGGCGGATGGGGCCCCACCGCTCCTAACTGCTTATTATTCTTATCTGGCTACATTTGGGCTTCCTCTTGTCCCATGAAAAGAATGTACAAAAGCCAGGCATGGTGGCCCTCCGCTTGTAGTCCCAGGTATTGGGAGGGCTGAGGCAGAAGGATCATGTGAGCCCCGGAGTTCAAGTCCAACCTAGGCAACACAGTGAGACCCCTCTAAATAAAAGAAAAGAGAAAGGCCAAAAACATGAGAGTGTTGGAGTTTACAACATGGTTAAAGTGGCCAGTCGTGGCAGCTCTAGGCAATCCTAGCACTCTGGGAGGCCGAAGCAGGAGGATTGCTTGAGCTCAGGAGTCCAAGACCAGCCTGAGCAGGAGTGAGAGATCCCATATCTACTAAAACAATTT
>CAUYRH010000526.1:0-16187 GCA_963574655.1 Perodicticus potto
GGGTCCTCTCCGGAATCCCGCTGGCTGCCTCGGCCGCTGCCCGCACCGCGGCTCCCCACGAAGTGCCCCCACCTCCTCCCCGAGGCCTGCAGGCATTGGCCGCCGAGCCCGACCAATGGAGGGCCGCCTCCTCCCGCCTCTAGATGGCAGACATTTAACGTGACAATGTTTAACTTTATTGGGTTCAGTATTTATCAGTTATCTATGTTTTATAAAGTGTAGAACAGCCCAAAGACAATAAGAAGAGCTAGAATTTGAGAACTCAGAAGAGTATACTGTAGAAGGCATGCAGTTTTTCTTTGAAATATACAATTTTTCTATTATAGACACCTATAATGCATAAAAATGAGAGAATGACATTTTACATTATTGCTTCAAATCTCTTTTATAATAAAATATAATAGGTATAACTAGGACCTCAAACTCCCCTACGCCCACCTCCTTCTAGCCCGAAAGTTAACCCTGCCCTGAACTCATGATTCATTCTTTTGAAACACATTTTTATACTTTTACTGTAACTGTGAGTGCCCACAAAATATGCTTTTTATTCTACATTTAATGATTTAGAAAGTTATATCAATGTATTGACATCCATATGCAATTTTTGACTCAATAGTGTATTTTTGAGATATTTTGAGATGAATGATGACTAAATTTTCCAATGTTAAATCATTCTTGTATTTTTAATGTAAAACATTTTTTAAAAACCTTTGGTTTATTTAAAAATACATACAAGCATACCTCATTTTATTGTGCTTCACTTTATTTCACTCTGTCGATTGGGTTGTTTACAAATTGATGGTTTGTAGACATCTGACACAAAGCTCTGATAAGATTATTGTTGATTTCATCCATTCTATAGTCGTGGATCAAAGAAAAAGTTTGACTTTCAATTTGTATTATTTAAGAAAGATATTCTATAAGGCTATAACTGTCATCAGTAGTGATTCCTCTGGTGGATCCAGGCACAATAAATTAAAAACTTTCTGGAAAACATTCACCATTTTAGATGCCATTAAGAACACTCATAACTCATAAAAGGGGGTCAAAATATCAACCTTAACAGGGGGTTGGAGAACGTTGACTCCAACTCTCATGAATGAGGAGTTCAAGACTTTAATGGAGGAAGTTGTTGCAGATGTTATGGAAATAGCAAGATAAATAAAATTAGAAATGAAGCCCGGAGATATGGCTGAATTGTTACAATCTCATAATACAACGTGAATGGATCAGGAGTTGTTTCTTCCAGATGAGCAAGCAAAGTGGTTTCTTGAGATGAAATGTATTCCTGGTGAAAATACGGTGAACATTGTTGAAATGGCAACAAAGGATTAGAATATTACATGAACTTCCTTGATAAAGCAGCAGCAGGGTTTGAGGGGACTGACTCTAATTTTGAGAGAAGTGCTATTACAGGTAAAATGCTACCAAACAGCGTTGCATGTTACAGAGAACTATTTCATGAATCAATGTGGCAGACTTCAGAGTTGTCTTAGTTTGAGAAATCAACCCAGCTGCTTCAACTTTCAACAACCACTATCTTGTTCAATCAGCAGCCATCCACATTAAGGCAGGACCCTTCACGCGCAAAGAGATTTCCATTTGCTGAAGGCTCAGATGATTAATATTTCTTAGCAATAAAGTATTTTTATATTAAAGTACATATGTTTTAGACATAATGCTATTGCACACTTAATAGACTACAGCATAGTATAAACATTTTTTATATGCTCTGGAAAATGAAAAAAAATTTGTGTGACTCACTTTATTGTGTTACTTGCTGATTTCAGTGGTCTGAAATGGGCTTGTGATAATCCTGAGAGATCTGTGTCGCTAAATTTGATTTGCTAATGTTTTATTCTTTTTCTATTTTCCTAAGTAAGATCTGCCTATAATTTTTCTTTTTCACATGCCATGGCTGATTTTAGTATGAAGGTTATACGTGACAAAATTGTTTGGGTGGTTTATCTGTTTTCCATTCTATGGCACTATTTTTCTAAGATTAAGAATAATCTATTCTGTAAATATTTGGTAGACTGTCATGTTAACTTTTGGGCTCGTTCTCCCCTTTTTTCAATCTATTTACTAGGTGAACTATTGATTCCATTTCTTTAAGATTTGTAGGTCTGTTTGTATTTTAAAAATTTCTTATTGAATTAATTCTAGTATGCTATATATTTTTCAAGGAAGCTGTCCATTTTTTCACTTGTTTACTTTCTTGGTATAAAGATCCATGTGTATACTTTTTAATTATTATTTTCAACTGTAATAACAACTATGATATAAAATTCGCACCTTAAATATGATCACATTATTGTGTAACCAATCTCCAGAACATTTTTATCTTGCAAAATTAAAACTCTCTCCCATTAAGCAACATCTTCCACTTCCTCCTCTTTGCTAGCCCTAAGCATCTACTATTCTGTTTTTCATTTCTGTGAATTTGACCACTTTACGTGTCTTATACAAGTGCAACCATACAGTAATTTTCTTTTTGTGACTGGCTTATACTCTTTTTTTTTAATTTTAATTTTTTTTTTATTAGGGATTCATTGAGGGTACAAAGAACCAGTTTACAATGCTTGTATTTGTTAGATAAAGTCCCTCTTATAATTGTGTCCGGCCCCCAAGTGGTGTCACACATCATACCCAATTACTGTTATATTTTCTTTTTTGTTTTCCATCTCTTTATTTTTCTACATGCCATCTGACTTATTATTTGTCACACCTAGCTTCCTGATCACTAGATATTGCTTCAACTGGCTCCAATCTGCTTTTGAACAGAAACCTGTGATTTAGTTGACCATATGATATTAGGAAATTTTAATTTTAATTTTAATTTTCCCAAATCTACATTGGCCCAGTTACATGGGTTTTGACTTCTTAAAGAGTTGTTTTGGTTTTTTTTGTAACACCCAGTAGACAAGCAAAACTTCTTTATTGATTAATGATTTTTTTTTCTAGTACTTACTATCACTGAAGATGCTGAGTATTGGTGGCAGGGATATTCTCTAGGGCTTCATTTCCAACTTCCTTTCTCAGACAGGCCTGGGCTTCCTCTCCTATCCCTAAAGAATAACACCTGAAGCAATGAGAATTATCGTTTCTCATTATTTTTGGCAACAATGATGGTGAATCTCCTTTTTTGTCATGACATCAACTATACCTGCACATTTTTAGTTTGTAACCAGAATTCCCAGGTGATTTGAAAGGGTTTTTGATTTGGTTTCTGTATAATCTGAGTTTATCTTTCTACCATAGTATTAAGGATCTCCTTCTTGAACTTCCAAAGGAATATCACTACATTCCTGGTACTTGGGTAAGCATAGCAACTTACTTGTCTTTTTTTTCTATTTTCCACCTTCCAAGTGGATCTTCTCCAACAGTCTTAACAAGGTAATTACACAAAGAAAAGAGGAGAAAATTTAAGTGCTCTTCTCCCAGGTTCAGAGCTCCCGACTTAAGTTGCAGATATTTCTTAACATTTATTTTGTCTAATACATATTTGTCTAAACCGAGAATATGATCTAATATATACAATAACTGCTTCCATTTGGTCTGCACTGAAGAAAAGTATCCAAACAATGGTAGTGACAGTTCCACTGTCAGCTGCATTGAGAAGATACTCCTGGAACATTAGGGAGTATAACATTATTGTTATGCATTTAGACAGGAGTGGGAATGCTTAACACCAGAAGAGAAACCTTAGAGGCACACGTGCCCTGTTTTCGAAAGCTTTGTGAGTTGTCATATGGAATAGGAATTACCTTACTCTAACTTGCTCTAGAGTGTTCTATAAGTTCCTACAGGTACATTTATAATGATGTAGATTTTTGCTAAGTAGAATAAAAACTGTTACAAATGAAATGGCTCCTCTTTGGCAGTAATCGGCTTGGTATGAACTTTAGCAGAGGAGGCTGACTCTGTCATGGTTACTCTAAGGAGATTCTGGCAAGGAAAGTTGAACTAGATAACTCATTGTGCTTCTTTCCAATCAAAGATTCTTTTCTTCCGCAAAACTCCTGTATCTTTTATTATGTTTAGTACTGTGATTTTGTGGGGGATTTGTTTATGATTAAAATAGACAGGTAGCTATAGATATTTGAGGAAATAGAAGTTTAGGGCGGGAGAGTATAAGCAGATAAGCCAGCCCTCCTGATAATACTTCATCTCTGTCACTGTGCTGTTTCTTAGTAATAATTCTCATCTTTGTTTGGATGTATGTGGTATCTAGCCCGCATTAAACTGAGGACCACGAAATACACAAATTTACATCCCTGTTATATAATCAAAATGTTTTAGAATTCTAGCTTCACACTTCCTTTGGTTTCTTTTATGCCTAAATTAAAGCCTTTGTTTCTGAATGTCCCTTCTTTTTTCAAGTGTAACACAATTTTTTTTTTCTCAGCATCATACCTGATTCATGTTTATTTCTGATTATTGTTTTAAAGCTATACTCATGCTTCAGGTTTGAAACTTACTTATCACCGAGAGTTATGGGTTGAATGTTGTCACTTGACTATTCCTATGTAGAAGTCCCAGTATCCCAGAATGCAAACTTATTTGGAAATAAGCTAGTTGCAGATGTACTTAGTAGAGACGAGGTCCTGCTGGAGTTGGGTGAGCCTCTAATCCCATATGGCTAATGTACCTACAAGAAGGGGCAATTTGTGCACAGACCTGCATACAGGGGAAACGCCATGTGAACATGAAGGCAAAGATTGCAGTGATGTGTCTACAAGCCTAGAAACATCAAAGATTGCAGGAAAACCACTAGAGTCTAGAGGAGAAGCACTCAACAGATTCTTTCTCACAGCCATCAGAAGGAGCCAAACCTATCTATACCTTGAGCTCAGACTTAGCTCCCAGAAGTGTGAGAAAACACATGTCTGGTATCTAAGTCACCCAGTTTGTTACTTTGTTATGGCAGCCCTAGGAAAAAAATATGCCTAGAGATGTGAAAAAACTTGACGCTACCACAAAATAAATCAGTGGGCTTTAGTTTACAGCATAAAAGAAGATCTCTTATTCCCTTCCACAGACCTTATAAAATTCCAAGAAAGCTTCGTGTCTTCAGAAAACACCGAAGTTATTTAGTAATAATTGTGCGTGAATATTTTATGAACAAATATTTCAAGTAAAGATGCATTCAGTATGTACATATTTAAATTGTTTTCATTTAACCATGCATTCACGCTTCACCTTCCTTGCCACTGACACACACTCAGTCAGAAAAGCTTTTAACTTTTCAGTTACAAATGCAATGTTTTTCAGAGAAGCAGCAGTTTTTCCTTATTAACAAAAGACTCTAAAAATTTACTTCTCAAAGTAAAAATTTCAGAGAAGTTGTAAAGTAACCCAAACTCACATGTTTGTTGCCCCTCCCAAATAGGCCAAAGTGAAAATAAACGAAGCTGAATGCAATTTTATAATAATAATAAATATGATGCATAGAGCAATTAAAAGAAGGTTTTCCTTGGGTCAGAAAATTAAAAGTTTGTTCAAAAGCATCAGAAGAAGAGATTTTAGGTACTGACAGATTATTGGGCTAAAATCCAAAAACATTAAAATTGACTTAAGAAGCATTTGACTTCTAGTTATATTAGACTATAGTATTATAGAACTTTCAATATCATATAGGAAGAAAATGTTTGTCATTCTTGCCTTGAGAGATTTTTTTGTAGTATAAATCTTGTCTGTAAACCATTATTTAAAATCTGAAGGACCAGTTTCAGGGTGTAAAAGAGATTTTGATGAAGCAAAGTAGATAATGTACTTTGTGTGCAGAAAGATCTGGGGTCACATCCCAAATAAGCCACTTACATGCTGCAGGCAAATTATATAAATTTATCAGCCTTGAACTCAGGTAGGCAGAAAACTATCTTGAAAGACTTTAATAATCATGAAAATTAAGTGTAAAATGCTTAGCACAATTTCCAGGCCACAGTAAGAGGCTAACAAGTAGTAGTTATTATTATTATTCAGCTGACTTCTTCCAGCTAAACCTGATGCAATAATCCCTCCCTTCTCCTCATCCTGCTGTAGCTGTATTCAAATCTCATTTTTCTTCCAACATGAAAATGATCTACTGCTTATTTAAAAGAGGAAAGGAATATGATGATAGTGGGTTCAAAGAAAAGGTAGTGTAGAGGCTGAATAATGGTGGTCAAATATATTCATGTCCTAATTCCCAGAGTCTGAGAATGTTACCTTACATGGCGAAAGGAACTTTGTAAATATTATTAAGCAAAGAGCTTTGAGACGGCCACATCATCCTGGATTATTCAGGTAGGCTTGATGTACTCACATGAGTTCCCGAAAGAGGGACATAAGGGGAGTCAGATTCAGAGGAAAAGATGTTGGAACAACCGGAGCAGAGATGAGTGATGGGTTTTGATGATCGAGGAAAGAGTCACAAGTCAAAGAATACAATCCACCACTAGAAAATAAAAAAGGTGAGGAAATTGATTCTTCCCTAGAGAGTCCAAAGAGAATCAGCCCTATTGATAACTTGACTTTAGCCCGGTGAAACTGATTGCAGATTTCTGATCTGCAAACTGTAGGATAATAAATCTGTGCTCTTTAACTGCTGCACTTGAGGTAATTTGTTACAGGGGTAATACCACACTAATACAGGTAGAGATGAAGCTATGTGAGGTCTGTATCAATGTTATATAACAAGCCACCCTGAAACACAGTGACTTAAAATACCAAGCATTCGTTTATCTCACGGGTCTGCTTCAGGGTTCTGCAAATCTGGTCTGGGCTTGGCTGATCTCAGCTGGACTCATTCATCTCAAGTTACTTTGCCAGACCTATAGGCTGGCTGGTCCAGGGAGACCTTACCCGGACCAGAGGAGAGGATGGGAATTATCTCTGTTCTACGTGCTCCCGGGAAAAGCTACCGCAGCTTTGCTCTCTGAGATTTCTATGACAGAGAGCAGGGAAAGATATTTGACCACTCGAGGCTTAGGTTCAGAATTGGCACAACATCATGTAGACTGCATTTTTGGCCAAGGCGGGTCACAAAGCCTGCCCAGGTTTTAGTGACTGGTGAAATAGATTTCAGTTCCCAGTGGAAGGAAGTGCAAAGGCATGTTGCAAAGAATTGAATAAGGAAAAAGGTAAAGAATTTGAGATATTTTTCAACCAATGGACCAGACAGTCGCTCTCAGAAAAGCATGCTTGATTTTCACCTGCTTATCTGGCCCCCACATTTGGCCATCCCCTCAACCATTCACGATTTCCCCTTTCTGTATAATACCCATATGCTTATGAGCTTCTGATAGGTTGGTTATTAGTTTTGAAAAGCTCTGGTCAATTAATTCTCTTGACAGGTAAATATTCATAGATATTTACCTACTGAGTATGCCTCCTTCTCTCACTTCTATTAACCTTTCAAAGGCAAAGTGTCAAACAGTTCTTGCCAAATTTCTTTTCCCATATATGACTCCGGGCTCAACAAGCCTTATTCATACGGAGTTACTAATGGGTTGTTATCTCAAGACTTTCTGAACTGTTTCTAATGCAGCTTCGTTAGGGACAAAAAAGACCATATGCTGCCTGCTGCTTTTTCTACATAAGATATTTTCCTTTTATTTCTTTACCCAGGTGTTACTTTTTTCTTAAAAAAAGAAATAACAGTATAGACACATATGCGAATGCTTATTAGAGTAAAGGAAGTTACTGGGCTCAAGTCGTGCAAGTTCCAGACTCCAGATGGGCAGGTGTGGCAGCTGTGTTTCAATCAATTGTGAAGGTGTTTTTCCCAGGATGCCTTGACAACAGCAACATCATTAGAAGCAAACAGGCTCCCAAGAGCCATCTGGCTTAGTTTTTATTTATTTATTTTTTGTGATTGTTCTTCCTCTTACGAATGCATAAAATTCAGTAAATGAATGAATGAAGCTCATTATTGTCTTTGCAATTGCCGAAATGTACTCTTTTGAAATTTCCTAGTCTCCTGGTGAAATTTAAATAATATGTTGAATCAAACTTTGGATTATCTCAAATCTTTCTTCTTCTCTAGTTTCACTGTCCCTTTCTTAATTCTGTTCATTATCACCTTTTTTAAAGGTTGTTTTTGAATTAGCATAAAATAACATTAACATTTTTGGTCTACAGTTCTACAAATTTTAGCACATATATAGATTTGCGTAACCACTACCATAATCAGAATACAAAACAGTTCTGTCTATACATAAATGTTTAAGCAACTCCATTTATCATGTCCTCAATCTGGAAGCAATCAAAACTCCTTTCAGTTGGCAAATATATAAAACAAATAGTTGTACATCCATACAACAAAATGCTACTCTGCATTAAAAAGAACGGAACTACTCATTCAAGCAGCAGTGTGGCTGACTCTCAAACGTTATGTTGAATTAAAGAGGCTAGCTAGTCACAAAAAGATTGGATGTTGTACAATTCCATTTACATCATAAGATCACTTTTTGCCTGAACTTCTTAATCCTCAATTATTTGTTCACATCCAGTATTGCTGCAGTTTCCTCTCTAGTTTCTGGCCCCCACCAAGTGGACTTTGAAACATAAAAATCAGATAACACCAGAGAGTTGCTGAAATCACTTCAATGAGTCTACAGATTTCTGCATGTGATTTAGAAAATGCTTCATGATGTGGGTCTTGCCTACATCTCTAGCCTAACCCACTACCTACCCATCTGATGACCGATGGTATAGTAATCACCACCGTATTGCAGTTTTTGAATGTACATATATAGATTCTCCAGTTCATCTGTGGCTTTCCCTCTTGTCTGAAAACCTCTCACATCTCTCCACTTACCTTGTTGTCCCTCTTCACAGTTCTTACAGCACAATTTTTCTAAAAACCTTCAGAGAAATAATGGGAAGCCTCAAGTTTCTCTGTTTATGTCTATGATTGTAGAGGTGCTAAAAAGGGGAATCTGCTTAAGATTTCATTAAAATGATCTGGAAGAGGTAGGATTGGCAGGTGCGAAGCCTCTCTATGGCAAAATGAATTTTGGTTTCTTCATTTAAAGCTGCTAGAGAGCATAGTTTAGGTTTCTGCCCATATTTACAAATGTAACAGGCTTAGGAGGCATAAACACTTACTAAAACCCTTGTAGGAGCACATTGTGCCTGCCAGCAACTCCTTGCCAGAGCAAACATTTTGAAAACACTTGGACAATCTTGGCTGCCCCAGTGTTTTCATAAATATTTCCAGCCGGCAGTCACAGAACCCTTGCAGAAGAGTGGTCAACAGGAAAACTTGAAATGGAAGAGGTTCAGTGAGCAGCTGCTGAGTCGTGAAAATGTATGCAAAAGCATATGGTTGTCTTTAGGGCCTTAAGGCAGCATTTTAATTAATTAATTAATTTATTTTCTACCCTGCGAGAAGATCAAAATACATGATTCCATTTCAGAAAGTTTTCTTGTAAGCAAACACTTCACTTTCAAAAGGAGCATATAAATGGCTAGCATAATGTAAATATTTGTTTACCTAAAATACATTTTACTGAGAAATAAAAATTCTGTAGAATTTGGCCTGTTGATCCTCATGAATTTTCAATAATCTCATTGGCATACTTGCTTTCCCTTATTTGGAAAGATGTAAGATTTAACTTTCTACCATTTAAGCTGAATTGCAGAAGGATGTGTAGGTGAAAAGCGTTGAGAATTTGATGCTGGTGCCGAATGCTGCAATTTGCTTACTTGAGTATAAATGCTGAGCTATCAACACTTCTATACACTCAGCTATGTTTTGCGTTTAATACAAGTATTGAATTATATCTAAATATATCTTTACTGTTAAGGTCCCAAATCTGCAGCCAACCTTTTTTCTTGCATATTGGGACTGCATTGGTTTAGCCATAAGGGACAAATCTTCCTTGGTGTGTCCCTTTGTGCCAGCAAGAAATTCCCTCGTAATTTTCCTTTTCCTCACGTTGGGAAAAGTCAGATATTCTGACATAGGCAAGAAGTTTCCTCCATGAGTAGGTGATTTTAAACTATGATAGTTTTTCCTTCCTGCTTTGTTAGATGCCCCACTTAAAAAACACTGTATAAATAAGGACCCAATTTCCACTTTGAGTTCAGCACTTTCCTTAAAACACCAACTCTTTGGAATATTTCACCCCAAAAGTATTCTGTGGCCAAAGAAATTTCGGCACTTCTGCAATTGTATCATACCTTGGTTCTTGCAGATTCTTAATTCTCATTAACATGCTATAGTTCTGATTAGAACTGCATGAAGTTAGTTAGCTCTTTTTCACTTGCTTAACCCAGTATTTCCAAACTTATTTGACAGTGGAATCAATTTTTTAAAATGTATCACATTACCATTTTAAGGAACAGTTCTTAGGGAATGTGGTGTTAAAACTTTGATGGAATTTTTAATAAGATGAAGACATTATCTAAATGTCTCTTCTATAATGCTTTGTGGCAGTTGCTAGAAGTTCTCCAAAATTAAAAACAAATGAACAAAGCAATCAAAAAGAAAATAACTAATCAAAATGATCACTTTCTTATGTATAATACAGCTAATAATTAAAGTTTGGGAGCCATTGACAATATAGAATTCTAAAGCAACCTGAGATCTGAGAGATATCCAAAGCTAGTTCACCTTTTGAAAAAAAACACAAATGAAGGAAAAAAAAAAAAAAAAACATGGTGAGGTCAGGTAGTCAGTAAGCAACAAAGCTGGGAACAGAAAGTGTCTGAATTTTTGGTCCATTATTCTATTGATTCACAAAATAAAAGCCTAACTTAACTGTTGAGAAATTATAGTGCTTCTAAGTCACTGAACTCCATTCTTGTGATCTGCCCATCACAATCTATAACTCTTAAACCTCTTAGCAAGGATATCCTAACATCTTTTAAGTGCTAGTTTTACTATAATGTTTCATTTCAAGAAATATTTATGAATTACCTACTTATTACAAAAATGTATATCTTCTGCAGAGACATTTTAAACTCCATGAAGCTTAGACATGTGTGTGTGTGCGTTTCTAACACATTTTTAAGTAAAAATTATTATACAGTCAATTTTATTCTGGTGGAAATGAAATTTGTGTTCATTCTAATATATAGATTTGTAAATAATTTCTTAAAAATACAAAAGGAGGAAGCTAGCTTAAAAGACCTCAGGAAGCTTATGCAATAGGGGTTCCTGGGTGTAACATTTGCAGCCTCTAGTCCTAGGCCCATTTCTTCCCATTGGTGGAGGATGGTGCTATTACTCCATAGTTTTCAATTGATTGATATAATTGATGTGTCTCCTACAAGCACTGGGGATTCCATCTCCTTTCTTTTCCTCATGTGAAACTATGTTCCTTGTTTGTCTGCTGTGAAATTTTCCCTAAAAAGTTATTGTCCCAAGGTCTGAATTAAAGATGAGGGAGTTAAAGGCAGAGCCATGGATCTTAAGTCCATTTGGCCATCACATCTCAGCTTCATTGGTCAAAGATTTTATCAGTAATAAAGGTGATATTTTGTCAAAACAAAAGGTGAAGAGTAAAAAAAAAGAAAGCAAAAATAACTCTAACTCCAGAACTGAGAAGCCACAAATATTTGAGGCATTGTAGAAATTCACCACAATTTAAGGCTTGAATATATAGAGCCAAAATCTCTCAGAGTTAAGTTCTTCAAATATCTCTTCTGGTTTAAGGATCATTTGTGAAATTGGGTACACAGAAGCTGAGTTGTACTTCTCCAAGCTTAATGTGTATTTGGACTGCCCAAGGATCTTATTAAGATGAAGACTCTGATTTAAAGGTTAGAGATTTGGCCATTTCCAACAAGCTCCTAGATGATGCCAAAGCTACTGGACTGCACTTTTGAGTAGCAAGGTAGGCCCTAGAGAGGAGCTGACAGAACAAATGATGATAATAATAAGACTGGATGAGCTTCATAAGTAGCTCCTGAATGTTCATAGTTCTTAAGGTGAAGTAATTCTTAGTGGCTTTCTCAGGCCTTAGTGTTTTATGAGTCTTCCAACTGCAGGCTCCACATGTAAATAGAACAATGGCAGTACAGCCTGTCTCGGAAAGGAAGGTTTCCTACCTTTTTTCTATGGATTGAGGGCCTGAACAAAAACAAATCAAAACAAAACATAGAGTGAAACTTGTGAGACCAGGACCAGGGCTGCCTGCGTTCCAGACCATGGTGCTGACCTTCCTTTGAACTAGTAGGTTTCCATTTATGACATCTCTCTTTCTTCTTGAACAAAGTATATCTCTACATTAATTTAAAGCAGATTTGTTGTGTGTATCTGCATATGTGTGCGTGGGGAGAACAGGAAATAGGCTCACTCACTTTGAAATCTCCCAAGGTTATATGTAAAGCCCAAAGAGGATACATCTCAGGAGAAGATTTTTAAATCCTGGGAACGGAGGTATGGAAAAAGAGTCAGGAAGAAAGTAGTGTGTGCTAAGGATTTTTCTTAAGTAGTAAAAAGGACTTAGTGGACTGGAGACTAAAATAGGTTTTAGGTTAGAACTGAATTGTCAATGGAAAATGGCATGTTGTGTTTAGACTTGGTGTCAGGGAATCATATATTCTTTTCAATGACTGTATGTTTCGCGGAAACTCCATTTTCTGCCTGTTGATTTATTTTACTCTCTATCAGAAGTAGTATGCAAATTGATAGAATTTTTATTTCCTTTAATGCTCTAGGATATTTGGATAAAAGGCATCATCAAGTATTTTTATGATTATAAGCTCACATTCATTGCTGAGTGGTAGAATATCATTAGTAGAATAGAACACTCTCCATAATTCACCTCCAAAATAGGTTTTCTTTTCTTGGGAAAATGCTTATTTTCAGCTTGGAACTAAAATATCAAAATTTTAAAAAGCCTTTCCTGAATTCAAATGAAGTAGAATGTAGTTTGTTTGCCTTCCCTATAACAAACAATGTTATTAGTAACTGAAAGACAAACACTGGTGGGCATTATGTAAGACCAAGTCTAATACTGCCAGGGTCAACAGCTGCAACTTAACCTAAAAATTGTGGGAGTACAATGGTGGGAGAGGAGGTAATTTTTAGAAAGACCCCTTTTCCTGTCCATGTTTATTTGCATTCATTCTCTTATTTTTAGCATCTTTTGGTTTTTTTGGATATGCATTTTCCAAAGCATGTTTACCAACTCAATGCCAAAATTATGTTTAAAAATATCAGTATAACTTAAAGCAGCAGTGTTTTGTCCCCTTACATTTATGTTGTGCAGAAAAACAGACTTGTGTGTGGTAGAAAGTGTGTTCTGATTAAAGCTTTAAATTGGTGGCTAGTAGCCCAGTTATGAAAAACTTGGCTGCCTGCAGCTCCTTGGTAATGTGCTCTACAGGCTGTTGTTTTCTGCTGATCGCCTATTTACAGTGATTTACTCCAAATATGTGGGTGTCTTAAGAGTATGGGTGGTGTCCAAAAAAAAAAAAAGTCAGTTTATTCTAAATGATGAAATGAGAGGCAACACACAATAGCTTCCATTGATCCCTTAGTCATTCTTAAATTGAAGAAAGACCTGCCATAGAGGCTTGAAGGCTAACCGATGAATGAGCTAAGAGGGAGGGAACCAGTTGCAAGAAAATGGCCATGTGAAAAGGGCCCTCTGCACACCTACTGTGGGAACAGCTCTGATGTGGGGACAGGGAAAAAAGCAAAGAAAGCCTGAACCTTTAAGAAATTTATAAATTCAGTTGATGAGGCTGAACAGCATCTAAACAAAAGGATGAGCTCAATTGCAAAGCAGTAGAGCCATGATACTATATCAGTTTAATACATTATGGCACTAGATAAGAAGCACAAGATAAGGCAATACCACTTCTTTTTTTTTTTTTTAGAGACAGAGTCTCACTTTGTCGCCCTCGGTAGAGTGCCATGGTGTCACAGCTCACAGCAACCTCCAGCTCTTGGACTTTGGCAATTCTCTTGCCTCAGCCTCCCGAGTAGCTGGGACAACATGTGCCTGCCACAATGCCTAGCTATTTTTTGTTCTTGTTGTTGCGGTTTAGCAGGGGCTGGGTTCGAACCCACTACCTTCGGTATATGGAGCTGGTTCCCTACCCACTGAGCCACAGACGCCACCCAACAAAACCACTTCTTTCTAGTATTTAACATTACTCAATTGGTATAAGAAAGCCTAGGGTAATTCTAATTAAGACCGCTCTCTATTTCATATAGATCCATTAATCAGTGCATTTAAAGTTAATATTTTTCAACCATTTATGAGTCTATCTATTTATATTGTAATTCAATGTCAAGTATTCAATTTTATTGTATACACCTAAAGTGTGACAAACATTGTATTAGGCATTAGGGTTACATAGTTAAATAATATGTTTCTTGACATTCAGAAGCTCCAAACATAGCGGGATGAAGGAAGGACAGATATGTGAAAATATAACTGCAAACAAATGTGATAATAATTATCATAGAAGAATGAACAAAATTATGTAGATGACAGTTATCAAATGTATTTTAATGATCCAGAACAGGATTTTCAGAGATAATTACAAGAGGGATTTTTGATAAATGCTAGAAGAAATTTAAGTACACTGTGAATACGAGATTCTATTGATTTCCTAGTATAAAGTTTGTCAGAAACCAATTAATGTTTGTTTGCCATGCCAGTCTTTTCCTGATTCCATGTGAGCTTTCTGAAATTACTTTTGTTTCATTTTAAATGGTCACAAATACTTTATGTAGCAATTGTTCCAGACTTTTGCCATGGCTTGAGCTCAAAGTTATTGGTCAATAATCTGGAAAACTTACCATTTTTCCAGTTCTAGTCTTTTTGATATTTTATGTATGTCTTTCTAGGTTCAATGCAGGGAACTGATAATTCTAAGTATTTTAAGCAGGAAAGGATTTAATATAAGGCCTAATGTGTTTAAAAATGGAGTACTGAAAGTCAGTTGTCTTCCATGAGACTCACCATACCTGAGTGCCAAAGATGAGGAAGATGTTGTTGGTACTATACTTTCTTTCTTTGTTTTTTTTTTTATGCATATATTTTTAAATTTCTTAATTATGATAAAATAGACATAAAATAAAGTGTACCCTCTGAACCACTTTTAAGTGGACAGTTCAGTACTGTTAAGCACATCATGTTGTGCAAATGATTTCCAGAACTCTTTTCATCTTGCAAATCTGAAACGCTTTACCCGTTAAACAACTCTCCATTTCCCTCTTTCCCACTTTCCCCAGCCCTGGGTGATCACCATTCTACTGTTTGCCTCTATGAATTTGACTACTCTAGGTATCTCGTGTCAGTGCAATCTTACAGTATTTTTTCTATTGTGACTGGTTTATTTCACATAACATAACGTCCTCACGTTTCATCCACACTGTAGCATATGTCAGAATTGTTTACAGACACAGTCTCACATTGTCACCCTCCATAGAGTGCAGTGGCATCACAGCTCACAGCAACCTCCAGATCTTGGGCTTAGGCAATTTTCTTGCTCAGCCTCCTGAGTAGCTGGGACTACAGGTGCCCGCCTCAACGCCCAGCTATTTTTTTGTTACAGTTTGGCTGGGGCCGGAATTGAACCCTCCACCCTCGGTATATGTAGCTGGCGTCCTACCCACTGAGCCACAGGCACCTCCTGAATTCCTTTCATTTTAACGCAGAATAATCTTTCTTTGTGTAGAGTATATTTTATCTACTCGTCTGCTGCATCTACCTATTAGCTGCTGTGAACAATGCTATTTGTGAATATGGGTATACAAATATTTCTTTTAGATGCTGTTTTTAATTCCTTGGGGTATATTACCCAGAAGTGGAATTGCTAAATCATATGGTCATCTTATTTATAATTTTTGGCAGAACTGCCACGTTTTTTTCATAGCACCTGTGTCATTTTATTTTCCCACTAATTGTGCACAAGGGTTCCAATTTCTCTACATCTTTATTGACACTTTATTGTAGGATATTTTTTGCTTTAAAATATGTAGTAGCGTATACCATGGAATATTATGCAGCCTTAAAGAAAGATGGTGACTTTTCCTCTTTCATAGTGACATGGATGGGGCTGGAACATGTTCTCCTTAGCAAAGTATCTCTAGAATGGAAGAAAAAGTATCCGATGTATACACCCCTAATATGAAGCAAATTTATATCTTTCAAGCGAAGGCTACGATCCACTTATTGCACAATAAGATGGGGAAAGGGGTGAGGGAGGGAAGGGGAGGGAGAGGGTGGGGG
>CAUYRH010000527.1:0-15320 GCA_963574655.1 Perodicticus potto
CTTTCTTATTTGAGATTTTTTTGAGACAGAGCCTCAAGCCGTCACCCTGGGTAGAGTGCCGTGGCATCACAGCTCACAGCAACCTCCAATTCCTGGGCTCAAGCGAGTCTCCTGCCTCCGCCTCCCAAGTAGCTGGGACTATAGGCGCCTGCCACAACGCAGCTGTCATTGTTGTTTGGCAGTCCTGGGCTGGATTCGAACCTGCCAGCTCAGGTGTACGTGGCTGGCACCTTAGCCCGTTGAGCCACAGGCCCCGAGCCAACTTCATTTCTTTTTATGGCTGAATAATATTTTAATTGTTTTCATTTTGTTTATCATTCATTGAGGAGCATTTGGGATGTCCCCAGCGTCTACATCTTTTAGCTATTGTGAATAATGTTGTAAGGAAGATTGGCACGTAAGTGTCTACTGTACTTTATTTTAGAAAGAGTTTTGCTAGATATAGAATTCTTAGTTGAGTTTTCCTTTCAGCATTTTGAACATGCTATCTCATTGCCATCCATCCTCTGTGGTTTCTGATGAGAAATCAGCTATTAAGCTTATTGAGGCTTCCTATATGTGATGAGTCTTTTCTCTCCTGCTGCTTTTAAAATTCTCTCTTTATCTTTCAGCAACTTCATTAAGATGTGTCTAGGTGTGGATCTCTTTGAGTTTATCTTACTTGGAGTATGTTGAGCCTCTTTATTGTGTGGACGACTGTTTTTTAAAAAGCAAATTTAGGGCTGGGTGCGGTGGCTCATCTACAAACCTTGCACTCTGGGAGGCCAAAGCAGGTGGATTGCTTCAAGAATTAAAGACCAGCCTGAGCAAGAGTAAGACGCTGTCTCTATGAAAAATAGAAAAACTGGCCAAGTGTTGTGAAGCACACTGTATTTATAGCTACTTGGGAGGCTGAGGCAAGAGGATCTCTTGAGCCCAAGAGTTTGAGGTTTCTGTGAACTACGATGATGACATGGCACTCTACCTAGAGTGATAGAGACTCTGTCTCAAAAATAAATAAATGAATAAATAAAAATTAAAAAAAATAAAAATAAAATTTGAGAAGTTTTTGGCCATTATTTCTTCAAATATTCTTTCTAGGCCTCGTCCCCCGCCCCCTTCTTTTTTTTTAACTATCTTCTCATTTCCTCCTATTTTGCCGTGCTTCACAGTGTCCATCAGTTATCTGAGACTCTGCTCATTTTTCTTCTTTTTTTTATTTTTATTGCTCACACTAGATTAAGTACAAATGACCATTCTTCACATTAGCTGATTCTTTCTTCTGCAAGCTTAAATCTGCTGTTGGGCCCTTCCAGCGAATTTTATTTTTCATTTTTTTATTGAGACAGAGTCTCACTTTGTCACCTTCAGTAGAGTGCCATGGCATCATAGCTCACAGCAACCTCCAACTCCTGGACTTAGGCGATTCTCTTCCCTCAGCCTCCCTAGTAGCTGGGACTACAGGCACCTGCCACAATACCTGGTTATTTTTTTGTTTTTTTGTTTGTTTAGCAGGCCTGGCCCAGGTTTGAACCCACCAGCCCTGGAGCATGTGGCTGGCACCCTAACCACTGACCTCCAGTGAATATTTAATTTTAGTTATGTACTTATCAATTTCAAAATTCTATTTGGTTATTTTTTTTGAGACAGAGTCTCACTACGTCACCCTTGGTAGAGAGCTGTGACATCACAGCTCACAGCAACTTCAAACTCTTGGGCTTAAGTGCTTCTCTTGCCTCAGCCTCCCAAGCAGCTGGGGTTACAGGTGCCCACTACAATGCCTGGCTATTTTTTTGTTGCAGTTGTCATTGTTGTTTACCCGGCCTGGGCAGGGTTCCAACCTGCCAGCCATGGTGTATGTAGCCGGTGCCCTACCCACAGAGCTATGGGTGCTGCCCCTATTTGGTTTTTTAAAAAAATAATTTCTATCTCTTCATCAATATTCTTTGGTGAGACATTGTTCTCATACTTTCCTTCACTTCTTTTGACATGGTTTTCTTAATTTCTTGGAATACATTGAAAATAGCTGATTTAAGTCTTTGTCTAGTAAGTCCAAAGTCTGGCCTTCCTTAGGGACAGTTTCTATTATCTGGCTTTTTCCTTCATATTGGTCATACTTTTCTATTTCTTTGCATGTCTTGTAATTTGTTGAAAATTCAACATTTTAAATAATGTGGCAAGTTGGCAAATCAGATGTCCCTCTCTCTAGGACTTGTTGCTGTTGCTGTTTATTTTTGTTGTTGTTGCTGCTGCTATTTGTTTAGTGACTTTTCTGAACTAATTCTGTAAAGTCTGTATTTTCTGCCATGTATGACCACTAACCTCTCTATTAAGTCAGCTA
The DNA here is from genome assembly GCA_963574655.1 of Perodicticus potto. Taxonomy (NCBI): domain Eukaryota; kingdom Metazoa; phylum Chordata; class Mammalia; order Primates; family Lorisidae; genus Perodicticus; species Perodicticus potto. The sequence goes on from CAUYRH010000527.1 coordinate 2,321, forward strand.
ATGAACGGGCAGAGATTTCTTTAAATGCTTTGGACCAGTAAGTACCCTAGGCTTTAACAAAGGGTCTGTGTATGTTGTTGAGACATGCTTTCAACATTCCAGCATTACACACTGCCTTAGCTTTTACTTCCTGCTTGAGCAGAGACCCAAGGTCAGCCAAAGATAAGGGAGTATGGCCTTCTCAAATATTTTCTGTATGTGTGCATTAGCTTTTAGATCCCTAAAAATATGTTGCAGCCTTTCAGAGCCCCCAATGGACATTCGTTCCCCAACTTCTGTTTTAAATATTTTTGTCAGCTTCTTGTTTGCCCCATCTGTTGTCCCTGCCTTAGGAAGTTGTGATGTTGAACAATTGCTGCTGATTGTTTTTGACAAATGCCCCTAGGGAAAAGGCTGTTCACACTGACTGAGCTCTGAGTCAGGTCAAATAAAAACCAGCTCTTAGAGCAAGGATTCCCAAGGAACTTCCAGACAGGTCAAATAATAACTCTCGGGGGATGGGGCTTCTGAGAGACTCCCAAACCTATCTTCCTTTTGTAGCAGCCACTAAGGTGCTGATTTTCATGGCTACCATGATTGTAAGGCTTTTGGTTTTAAAAGACACTACAGAGCTGGAGGGAGGGTAGGGATGGGAATAGGAGAAGTTAAAATGCCACAAAGCTCACTGTTCTTACTGATTTTTTTTTTTTTTTGAGATAGTCTCACTTTGTCACCCTTTTCAGATAAAGTGCTGTCATATCACAGCTCACAGCCACCTCAAACTCTTGGGCTTAAGCGATTCTTTTGCCTTAGCCTCCCGAGTACCTGGGACTATAGGTGCCCACCACAGTGCCTGGCTATTTTTAGAGATGAGGTCTAGCTCTGGCTCAAGCTGGTCTCGAACTTGTGAGTTCAGGCAGTCCACCCGCCTTGGCCTCCCAGTGTGCTAGAATTTTAGGCATGAGCCACCTTGCTCTGCCATTATTTTTGTTTTTTAAATAAATGATCCTTGGATTGTTGCAAGCCTTTGGTCAACTTCCAGAATTAACATTAACTTTGACAATTTTACTAGTGCTGTCATTGCTCTTATGGAGGAATAGATTTTCAGAGGTCTTTACGCCACTTTTCTGGAAATGTCATGCCCCACCCTCCCCCAAAGCATTTGAAATTCAAATTTAAAAAATATGCAGCTCAAAGAAAAGGGTCTATGGGCTGAGATAGTCTGTGGGTCATCAAATTTGTGGTCTCTGGACCCAAAAATATGCCTTCTGAAAATACAACAGAAGCTCTGTAAGTTGACCACTCAAAGTACTGTAGCAAACCGGTCAACATGTAGAGGTGGTCAGCATAGGGAACCAGGCCTACTGTACTGATTCTGTACATGTGGTGCATGTCCGGTCTATGAAAATTAGGTCAACTTAAGTGTTACCAGAAAAAGAGCGACCAGCGGCCTGTCACTGTCCAGCCAATATGCAGAGTCGGGGTTTTAGATCCAACAAGCTTTATTTGTCAGAAGGCCAGTGGTTCTAGAGAACAGTGAAGGTAGCCTCTCAATTCTTTTCTGCCTCAGTTACCATTCTAATAACTTTTATAATGAAATACAAGGAAATCAACCTAGACAATTTTAACCTTATCTGATGGTAGGTAACGTCAAAGCAGTCTCCATTCTAACAATGCAAATTGTTTAAACAACAGAAAGGTAATTTTCGTTTTAACAAAATATCTAAGAGAATCATCAGAAAAACATCTTATCATCAAAGAAACTTTTACTCTACCAATCTCATAATACTTATTGTCTCTGTGTGACTACCTCCTCAGAGTCTCCTGAGACAAATACCCTTACAAACACAGTGAAACTTTAACTAGAGGTTAACAGGGGTATGGGCAAGAGTGTGAGCTAAGCAGACTAGGTCTGCTGCGTTGCTTCAGCTCAGCTTCTCAGACTCCATCTTGCAGACCACTATTCTGGCTTCCAAACGAGGTGGTCAATGTAGGGAGGTAGTCAACTGTGGGGGTTCTACTGTATTCACTTATTTGTACAATGCTGTGATACTTGAGGGAGGGAGAGAAAAGTAAGCAATGATTTCATGGTCTGTGGCCCCAAGATTCCCTGTGATATTCTTTTGGTCGCAGCCATCATTGTTGTTTGGTGGCCCGGGCTGGATTCGAACCCGCCTGCTCAGGTGTACGTGGCTGGCGCCTTAGCCCGTTGAGCCACAGGCGCCGAGCCTTCCCTGTGATATTCTGATTGTGTTTCTCTTCTCTTCCTGTCTCTTCTTACCCGTCATACCACATGCCTGCCCCTGGGGTCCGTGACCATTGTGGCCAAGCCCAGTGGGTCTGGCCACTGCTCTATTGACTCTCCGCCCAAGATTTTTCTCAGGGACACCAAGCCAGGCAGTGAGTGGGCTGCTCTCGGAGAAGGACACTTCTTGGACAGATGTAGCAAGCAGAGTCCAGGACCTCATCATTTGATCAGCACACTAAGTCCATAACGCAGGTGGCACAGAAGTGAACATAAAGGAAATGCCTTCTGGATGCTACAGAGTGGTCAGACAACTGGACACCGCCTGCTGATTTGTGAGTGAATATGTGTGAAGCTTTGAGTGTGTGAGCATCAGTGTTCCTGTGTGTGGAGTAATGTGTGAATGTTTGAGTTTGTGTGTGTAACTATACGTATGTAAATGAGTGTGAGTGCACAGAGTGGGAGTGTGTGTAAATGTGCGTGTGAGCAGAATCTATGCATATATGGTTGAGTGTATGAGTCTGTAAATGTGGGTATTATTGAAAGTGGGTTCGAGTGGCTCAGTGCCCATAGCTCAGTGGTTAGGGCACCGACCACATGCACTGAGGCTGGCAGGTTTGAACCTGACCCAGTCCTGCTAAACAACAATGAAAACTGCAACAAAAAAAATAGCCAGGCTTTGTGGCAGGTGCCTGTAGTCCCAGCTACCTGGGAGGTTGAGGCAAGAGATTCGCCTAAGTCCAAGAGTTTGAGGTTGCTGGGAGCTGTGATGCCACGGCACTCTACTGTGGAGGACATAGTGAGACTCTGTCTAAAAACAAAAATAGAGAAAGTGGGTTCGAGTGTATGAACGTGTGAACATTTGAGTATGTATGGAACTACATGTGAGTGTGAGCATATGACCGTGTGGATATGTTTGAGCATATAAGCTATGAGCCTATGTATATGTGGGTTAGTGCATACGTCTAAGTGAGTCGTGAACATGTGAATTTAAATGTTAGGGTAAATGAGTGCATACATGTGTGAGCCTGTGTGTGATTTTACACTTGAGAATATGTGCAGAGGGTGGCTGGAGGTCTGCTAAAGCAAGTGAGTAATGTCAGTAGGGCAAGTCTTATTTGGTAACATTTAACTTTTTCCATTGGCCTCAGGGCAAAACCCACGAGGCAAGAAATGATAGCTGTGTTCTGGAGGGTGCTTTGAAAACCCTGCTCCTATCTGAGAAATAGCAGGGCAGCTCCCATGTTTTATGCTGAGGGATTTGCATATATTAGCTCACTCAGTCCTCCTCAAAGCTACTGGTGAGCTCCTTTCCTACTCAGAAGACCTACTTCAAGCAGTGAACCTGGGTATGCTTGGCTGCGTGGTTAGAAATGGGGAGACCCTGCTTCACTCTTGGTTTACTTACCTGGAAAGGGCTGCAGGGCTCATCTGGAGGGTGGCAGCCCTGTCCTCACGCTCCAGGTCTCACCCAGACTTCACCTCCACGTGTAGCTTCCTCCCTCCATTATTCTCCATCATAGAATCCTGTTATTTCCTCTACAAGACGATCCGTAATTATCTTATTCTTTTGTTTGTTACTTCAGCCTCCAAATTCCTCTCAAGGCAGGTACTGATTTTACGCTGCTCATAGCTGAATTCACAGCACCTAACACATCTAACACATGCGTACACGCATGGCATGTAGTAATACTCAGAGATTAAACGTTAATACCAGTGAACTATCTCATGTATGTGCCGCTTGGAATCAGCTATCCACCGGGCCCTCCTTCTCTTCCCAAAGCTTAGGTGTGGCATTTACTGTCTTGAGTTCTCTAGTCAAAAGGTACAAAGATTCCAGAGCTGCACTTTTCTACAGTTCAATTTCAATTTTGGTCCTATTTTAGTCCACCTAGCCACATGGTTCCGACTATTTTTGGCCCTACAGTGGCACCTGGTGGCCACAGTTATCTGTGCACCCCTCTGGTCTCAAACTAGGTATGGGTTTGGGGTGGAGGTGGGGGCAATGACAGCTGCTGAACAGGAATTGATGAAGTGAAGCAGGGACCAGAGAAGGTTCTGAAAAGCAACATGGTGATAAAGTATAGAAAACCTTTCTTCTCTCTCTTCCCTCTTTCTTTCTTTTTTTCTTTTTTGAGACACAGTCTCACTTTTTCGCCCTTGGTAGAATGTTAAGGCATCACAGCTCACAGCAATATCCAGCTCTTGGGCTTAAGTGATTCTCTTGTCTCAGCCTCCCAAGTAGCTGGGTGCCGGCCACAACTCCTGGCTATTTTTAGAGACTGGGGTCTCTCTGTAGCTCAGGCTGGTCTCAAACTTGTGAGCTCTGGCAATCTGCTGACCTTGGCCTCCCAGAGTGCTGGGATTACCAAGAATGAACCACTGTGTCCGGCCTTGCCCACTTTCTTGAAACATTAAATTCCTCCCAGGGTTTCCAAGGTCGGTTTCCAGTGGTCTGAGTCCAACCAAACACCTTTTCTTTCCTCCTGAGGCTTTTCCCATCTCAGTAATTTTTCTTTATCATGAGGCTTTTCCCATCTCAGTAATTTCCTTCCTTCCTTCCTTTTGCAAGACAGACTCTTACTTTGTTGCCCTCAGCGGACTGCCATGGCATCACAGCTCACAGCAACCTCAACCTCTTGGGCTCAAGTGATCCTCTTGCCTCGGCCTCCCAAGTAGCTGGGACTACAGACACCTGCCACGACGCCTAGCTACTTTTCAAGATGAGGGTCTTGTTTCACTCAGGCTGTACTTGAACTTCTGAACTCAGGCAATCCACCTGCCTCAGACTCCCATAGTGCTAGTATTGTAAGTGTGAGCCCTTGTGCCTGGCTGCCCATCTCAGTAATTTCTCAATCCAAAAACACTGGTGTAGTATTTCATTTCTTTCTTTCTCTCACACTCTGTGGTAAACTCTGACTGTTCTATCTTCCAAAGACATATCTAGAATCTGACCACTTCACTCTACCTTTCCTACTCTTACTCTGGTCTGGGCTAACATCATCTCTCAATTGGAAAAGAGATTCCTCCCTGGACACGTCTCCAAAGAAGATGTGCAAATGGCCAACAGACACATGAAAAGCTACTCAACATCTTTAGTCATTAGAGAAATGCAAATTAAACCCCCAATGAGATACCACTTCAGATCCATTAGCATAGCTGGTATCAAAAACAATGAGAAACAGGCCAGGTAACAATGGCTCATGCCTGCAATTCCAGCACTTTGGGAGGCCAAGGAGGGAGAATTGCTTGAGGTCAGGAATTTGATACTAGCACAGGCAGTATAGTGACACCTCCATTGAAAGAAAGAAAGAAGGAAGGAAAGGAGGGAGGGAGGGAGGGGAGAGAGAGAAAAAAAGAAAGAAAGAGACAGAGAGAGAAAAAGTAAGAAGAAAGAAAGAAGGAAAGAAAAAGAATTAGCTTGGTGTGGTGGTGCCTGCCTGTAGTGCTAGCTACTTGGGAGCCAGAGGTGGGAGGATCACTTGAGCCCAGGAATTCTAGGTTACCGTGAGCTGTGATTAAGCCACTGTACTACTCCAGCATGGGTGACAGAGAGAGACCCTGTCTCTAAAAAAAGGAAAAATAAGAAAAATAACAAAGAACAAGTATTAAGAAAGATGTTGCTGATGGGTATGTAAAATGATGCAGCTGCCTGGAAACAATATGGTAGTTCCTCAAAAGTTAAACATAGAATGACCACATGATGCAGTGATTCCACTTCTGCTTATATACCAAATAAAAAGCAGAGACTCAGATACCAGGGTTCATATCGACATTATTCACAATGGTCAAAAAGGAGAAACAACACTTCCTGTGTTAGGGGCATAGCTACAACTTAGACTTTGCTTTACAAGTACAAGCAATGTAGCCTAGTAATTAGACTTTTTTTTTTTTTGAGATAGATTCTCACTATGTCACCTTTGGTAGAGTGCCGTGGCATCACAGCTCACAGCAACCTCAAACTGTTGGGCTTAAGCAATTCTCTTGCCTCAGCCTTCCAAGTAGCTGCGACTACAGGCGCCCGCCACAATGCCTGGCTATTGTTGTTGTTGTAGTTGCCATTGTTGTTTAGCAGGCCTGGGCCAGGTTTGAACCTGCCAGCCCAGGTCTATGTGGCCAGCGCCTTAACCACTGAGCTACAGATGCTGAGCCTAGATATTTTTTAAAAAGACAAATGTTAAATCAGAAAGAATGGTTAAATGCAATATTATGGATTATTTATCTAGGATAAACTACTTATTTTGTAGAAAGAAAAAGTAGAAATAACCCAAATGTCTGTCACTGGATGAATGGACAAACAAAATGTAGTAGATGCATGCAATGCCATAATGTTCAGCCCTACAAAGGGGTGGGGCACTGAAACGTGCGTTCACTTGGATGAACCTTGAAAACACTGTTTACGGAAATAAAACGTAAACAGATGCAAAAGGCCTAATATTGCAAGTTCCCACTTATATCATATTTGTAGAATGAGAAGTAAATTGAAGGTTCAACAGGACTGGTGGGGGTGGGCATGATAGGAGTTATTGCTTAGTGAGTAAAGAGTTTTTTTTTTTCTTTTCTGTTGCCCTTGGTAAAGTGCTGTGGCATCACAATTCACAGCAACCTCAAACTCTTGGGCGTAAGCGATTTTCTTGCCTCCTAAGTAGCTGGGATTACAGGCGCCAGCCATATGCCTAGCTTTTGTTTTTTTTTTTTTTTTTAGAGACAAGGGGTCTAAAAAAGAGCTCTGGGCTTGGTGTCCATTGCTCAGTGGTTAGGGCACTGGCCACATACACCATAACTGGTGGGTTTGAATCCAGCCTGGGCCTGCTAAACCACAATGACAACTACAACAACAACAACAACAAAATAGCCAGGAGTTGTGGTGGGCACCTACAGTCCCAGCTACTTGGGAGCCTGAGGCTAGGCTAGAGAGTCACTTAAGCCCAAGAATTTGAGGTTGCTGTGAGCTGTGACACCTCAGCACTCAAACAAGGGCAACATAATGAGACTCTTATCTCAAAACAGAAAAAAAAAAGACTTCTTTTTTTCGAGCTGGTCTCGAACTCCTGAGCTCAGGCAATCCACCCACCTTGGTTTCCCAGAGTGCTAGGATTACAGGCGTGAGCCACCACAGTGGGCCTGGTAGAGAGTTTTTGTTTGGGCTGATAAAAAAAATTCTGGAAATAGTAGTGAGGACAACACAACACCGTGGGTAGACTTAATGGCACTGAAGTGCATGAGGCTGTCTGGAAAGTATCCAGCCATGTACTATGAAAAGTCCAGATGGTGGCTGACGCCAGTAATCCTAGCACTCTGGGAGGACGAGGCAGACGGATTGCTTGAGCTCACTAGTTTGAGACCTGAGCAAAAAGTGAGACCCCATATAGAAAAACCTGAGGCAAGAGGATTGATTGAGCCCAAATTAGAGGTTGCTGTGAGCTATGACACCATGACACTGTACCCAGGGTGACAGCTTGAGATTTTGTCTCAAAAAAAAAAAAAAAGAAAAGTCAAGACATGCATGGCTGGATACTTTCTGGACAACCCTTGTCCACTGGGTAAAGTGGTAACTTTTATATCATGTGTATTTTCCTACAATTTTTTTTTTTTTTTTTGGTAGTTTTCGGCCAGGGCTGGATTTGAACCTGCCACCTCCGGCATGTGGCGCCAGCGCCCTACTCCTTTGAGCCACAGGCGCTGCCCTTTCCTACAATTTTTAAAAGGTCCAAGGAATAAAGGACTCCTCCCTGGTGTTCCTGTCTGCATTCCCCTTTAACTGCCTCCCCCCCACCCCCAGTGTCTACTGTTCACGCGATGGCGAGAGGGATCCTGTGACACCCTAAGTCACCTCACCTTTAGCCTCTGCTCAGATCAGCCTGGCCCACATCTCTCAGAGTAAAAGCCCAGCCCCCCAACCCCACACCCTCCCTGGCCTCACTCGCCTCTGGCCTCTGGGTGATGCCCCCTTACTGCCTCTCCAACTTATGAGGTGTAGGCTCCTCTGCCTGGAACTTTCTCCCCATATCCACAAAGTTCACTTTCTCAGCTCCCTGGGGCCTGTGCTCAATGTTCCTTCTTCAGTGAGGCCTTCCCTGGTCACTTTATTTAAACCTGTGTACCCGTCCCCACCCTACACCCCATCCCCTTCCCTGCTCTGTTTCTCTTTTCATCTATCTGCTATCTGGAATAGTTCACTTATTTATTTGCCTATTGTCTTGACTCCTCCCATGTAATTCGAGCTTTAGGAATGCAGGGACCATTCTCAATTCACTGACACTTGGTGGACACTCAGATTTGTTGAGTCAGTGAATCCAGGAATAGAGGGGGGGTGGGCAGGGAAGCAGCAGAGAGTGGTGGGGCCTGGAGATTGCTGGACAGCACACAGCCTGGCTAATCCTATTTGCTTGGTTTTTGTCACAGGGGAAGGCATCTCCTTATCGTCTGATTATTTAAAAGAAACCAGCAATCTGGATTTTTAGAGAAATTCTTCAAAGTTTTACCTACTGGGAATGAGTTTAGTTTTTAAAAACATTGTACAGGTCAGGCCAAGTTTGATGGTGCATACCTGCAATCCCAGCACTCTGAGAGGCCCAATAGGGAGGATCTCTTGAGGCAAGGAATTTGAGGTTGTAATGAGCTATGAACGTGCCATTGCATTCCAGCCTAGGAAACAGAGTGAGACCCTGTCTGTAAAAACAAAAATAAGGTGGCACCCCTAGCTCAGTGGGTAGGGTGCCAGCCACATACACCGAGGTTGGCAGGTTCGAACCTGGCCGAGGCCAGCGAAAACAACAATGAAAACTGCAAGAAAAAAAATGGCTGGGCTTTGTGGTAGGCACCTGTAGTCCCAGTTATTTGGGAGGCTGAGGCAAGAGAATCATTTAAGCCCAAGAGTTTGAGGCTGCTGTGAGCTGTGACGCCATGGTACTCTACTCAAGGTGACAGCTTGAGACTCTGTCTCAAAAAAAAAGAAAAGAAAAGAAACAAAAAGTCCAGATAGATAGATATTTATCCATCTGGGTGCTAAGTAAGTTGGGCTCATGGGCCTCTGTTTGTGGGAAATGGTGAGTTCAGTGAAATCTCCCTGTATAAAAATCAATAAAGGGGTGCAAAGCAAGAACTAGGGTAGGGACTCCAAACGCTGTAAAAGAATAGGTCTAGCTAAAAATAATAATAATAACTAGTTACTATCCATAATTGCCACTTTAGATTCATCCAGCAGGTAGTCATAAAGATTCTTAACTTGGCTCGGCGCCTGTGGCTCAACAGGCTAAGGCGCCAGCCACATACACCTGAGCTGGCGGGTTTGAATTCAACCCGGGCCCGCCAAGCATCAATGATGGCTTCAGCCAAAAAATGGCCGGGCATTGTGGCGGGCGCCTTTAGTCCCAGCTACTTGGGAGGTGGAGGCAAGAGACTCGCTTGAGCCCAGGAGTTGGAGGTTGCTGTGAGCTGTGATGCTATGGCACTCTATCCAGGGGGACAGCTTGAAGCTCTGTCTCAAAAAAAAAAAAAAAAAGATTCTTAACTTGAAACCTAAGGCTAGTTTTTGGGATATCTTCTGGGCTCTGCATTCTGATAGAATGACTGACCCACCCAGACCAGCAGCCCATACCAAGAATCTGAGTCAACCGGTCTTGTGACCCCTGATCTAAGAACCCGGTCAGCAAAGACGACAATTTCTTTAGCCCTATGGCTCTGCCCTGAATCCAGCCAATTAGCAGATCCAATTACATAGCCTTTTGCCTGTCAAACTGTCTTTAAAAATCTCATCTCCTCAATTCTTCAGAGGCACATTTGAGAAATTCTTTTCATTTCCTACTTAGCATCATTAAACTCTTTCTCTGCTATAACACCTGCTGTCTCCGGGTACTGGGAAGCAACAACAGGGTGCTCAGATCGCTCTCCCCATCCTGAGTCCCCATTGTGTCCCTCTGGGGAGAGTGCTCTGGCATCACAGCTTGTGGCAATCTCAAACTCTTGGGCTGAAGTGATTCTCTTGCCTCAGCCTCCTGAATAGCTAGGAGTACAGGCACCTGCCATGATGCCTGGCTTAGTGTTTCTATTTTTAGTAGAGACAGGGTCTCATTCTTGCTCAGGCTGGTCTCAAACTCCTGAGCTCAAGTGATCCTCCTGCCTTGGCCTCCCAGAGTGCTAGGGTTACAGCTGTGACCACCATCCTGAGTCCTCTTGTTTCCTAAATCAATCCCTCCAACCTTGCACCCCTGCTTGTTCTTTCCCCTCAGGACATCTTTCTGGGCACCCGCCAGTCAAGGTATCGTCACTGACCTGGTGGCTTTACTTTAAAACACAAACAGGGGAGTGAGGGGTAGCGTATACAGTGTGAAATCTTGTCAGCTCAGGGCTGGGAGAGGGCTCAATCCCTCCCTGGGGCAGAGGGATTTTAGAAAGGCATGAACCAGAAGACACTCTCTTTGCCCTCAGGATAAAGTAGGTATACTTGATTATTTTTAAAACTTATTTAAAGATACTTACATTGGGTTCTGTCTATGCATCTGTCAAAAGTGCACATCTGAAGTGTCCGGCATGGTGAAATTTTACATAAGTATCCAGCCTAGCCTTCCAGGTCTCCACTGGGCAAGGGCTGCTCCAACAAAGTACCACAAACGGAATGGTTTACACAACAAAAATGTATTCTCTCGGGCGGCACCTGTGGCTCAGTCAGTAGGGTGCCAGCCCCATATACCCAGGGTGGCGGGTTCAAGCCTGGCCCCAACTGAACTGCAAAAACAAAAAATAGCCGGGCGTTGTGGTGGGCGCCCGTGTTCCCAGCTACTCGGGAGGCTGAGGCAAGAGAATCTCCTAAGCCCAGGAGAAGGAAGTTGCTGTGAGCTGTGTGATGCCACAGCACTCTACAGAGGGCGATAAAGTGAGACTCTGTCTCTAAAAAAAAAAAAAAAAAAAAAATGTATTCTCTCAATGGAAACTAGAAATTCAAAATCAAAGTGTTGGCAGAGTTGGGGTTCTTTCTGAGGGCTAAAAGGGAACAACCTGTTCCAAGTAATGACGAAGATTGCCAGGAAACTACCAGAAGCTAGGCGAGACCTGGTATTTGGTCCTTAAATGTCACTTACTGGCCCTCATTCTCTCTGGGCCTCAGTTTCTTTGTCTGTGAAATGGGAGACAGTCCCCAAAACTAAAAAAAGCAAAACTGTCTGGTTTTCCTGCCAAATCTGGCTCCCACACATATTTTGTTTAACCTGCATAGTAATATATGAACTTTGAATTAGTTGTTAACCTGTAAAAATCTGGAAACTTTGACTAAAACCCAGATTTCTGGCCTCTTTTGAGAAATGGGCCCTTCTCTCGGTGCTGTAGATTGGCTGAGCAGTCATGGTAGCCCCTTTTGGAAGTCTCCAAAGCCTGTCTTAAAAAAATGTAAGCTTCTATGAAAGGGATTCAAGGAGGTGGGGGTAGGATTGCCAGATTTAGCAAATAAAAACACAGGATGTTCAGGGTGTCAACCCTAGGTGGGAAATTGGGAGGAGCTGGATTTCAGGTGGGGATGTATAATTCCGTGCTATTCTGACTTTTACCACCAGAGAGAAGCAGAGCTGCAAAGTTAACTTGAGTCCTCCGGGCTCGGGCGGATTTCTCTCCTAGGACCTTGGGGCACCTGGAACTGGGGTGGAGGGGGGGCGGGAGGGGGCGAGGGGAGCAGCTCAAAGGAAATGGAGGCGGAAAGAGCTGGAGACTATGCCTGACTAGGGGAGGCCAGAGGAGGGAGAAGTCCTACCAGGGATGATCAGGAAAAGCTTCTAAAAAAGGAGACTCTTTAGGCCTTGAAGACAGGCAAGATGTGGGAAGTAAAGAATGAGGGCGTCTGGGAAGGAGGCACAGTCTGAACAAAGACTTGGGGGGAGAAATGAGTCTGCACAGGAGGTATGGCCTGGCTTGAGGCAGTATGACAATGTCTGAACTTCTGAAACTTGCCTCAAGTCATTGTTTCAGTCATAATTCAGGGATACAAGCAACAGAAACTAATTGAAGCAAAAAAGAAAAATTATTGTCTAAGGTAACCAAAAAGTTCTGGAGAAGCTTTCAGACCTGCATCCAGGGATTCAAATGATGTCATTAGCCAGGCATGGTGGCACATACGTGTAGCCCCCACTACTCTGGAGGCTGAGGCAGGAGGGTCACTTAAGCCCAGGAGTTTGACACTACAATGAGCTATGATTGCACCACTGTACTCCAGCTCCAGCCTGGGTGACAGAGAGTTCTGTCTCAGAAAAATAAATATATATATAGATCATTGTATATCTGCCTCTCTGTGGTGGTTCCATTCTTAGACAACTTCCTTCTCTGGTCAGCAAGATGGCTACTCACCCCAGGCTGCAACCGCCAGGCAAGAGAGAACCTCATTCACAATAACTCCACCAGACACCCTGGGGATCACTCTCTGACTGGCCTTGACTGTGTCACCTGCTCATTCTGAAACGAGTTGCTGCAACTCTCATGGATATGGTCTGAGTCACAGGCCACCTGTGATAGGAGGGTCCATCTACCCACACCCCCTGGATTGATAGTAGAAGAGGAAGTGGTCTCCAGAGGATAAGCAAGGTGGTCTCAGAGGACAGGACAACAGGTGCTGGACACATGGAGGGCTGGAGCATGAGATCTATTTGTATTATCTGTTTGTTTAGCTTGTTCAATGTGAAGGTGCCTGTGTTTTCAAATGCATCCATCCCAGCCCACCCCTCCCATGGGCCTTGCCTAGATAACTGCAGCCTGAACTCATTCACTTAAAAGGCAGTTAGTGGGAGGGGGGGG
>CAUYRH010000533.1:0-60028 GCA_963574655.1 Perodicticus potto
GTAGTCCCAGCTACTTGGGAGGTGGAGGCAGGAGACTCGCTTGAGCCCAGGAATTGGAGGTTGCTGTGAGCTGTGATGCCATGGCACTCTATCCAGGGTGACAGCTTGAGGCTCTGTCTCAAAAAAAAAAAAAAAAAAAAAAGTTGACAATTAACTAGAACCTTTTGAGCTCCATCAATTTTTACTTATATACACACCTTGTACTATTAATACCTGTTGTAGGTAACCACTCACCTGATCTTTACCAACATTAAGATAATTGTTCCTGTTTTTAAACTTCATGTAAATGGAATCACAGTGTATACTCTTGTGTCTGGTCTCTTTTGCTCAACATTTTGTCTGCAACATTATCCATTTGTTGCACATATTAGTACTTCATTTCTTTTTACTGCTAAGTTTGCTTATACCATAATTTGTTTATATGGTCACCTGTTAATAGACATTAGGGTTTTTTCCCAGTTTGAGGAAAATCATGAGTAAAGCTGCTGTGAACTAAGTCCGTAAGTATCATTTCTGTTGAGTATATACCCAGGAGTGGACTTGGGTCATAAGCATACGTTCAGCTGTAGTAAATAGTAAGTATCTATTGTTATGGGGGCTACAGAGGCATCTTCGCTAAAGCAAGCAATTTTCATGTCTCTCCAATCTTTAGAGTCATGATTCTGACTCCAACAGTATAAACTGTAAAACCTCAAGTAAGATGTACAAGAATCACAAAAAAGTACAGTAAAAATCTTTAATTCAGAGCTCATTTATTTCAGAAACTCTTATAGAAACACCATGAGACAAATATAGATGATCTTGGCAAGGAAACCTACAAAGATGTTTACAAGGATAAGTCAGTGTCTCTTCAAAAAATAGACAACCAGCGGCACCTGTGGCTCAAGGAGTAGGGTGCCAGCCCCATAAGCCAGAGGTGGTGGGTTCAAACCCCAGCAAAAATATATATATAGACAACCATGTTATAAAACTACAAATGTTTGCACACCTACTATGTGTAAACAAATTCAAAGGACATTTTAGCCCTTATCGCACTTGGCCTCTGGAAGCAGCAGAATGACCCTGTACACCCCACCCTTCAACATCAGAACACACTGTTCCCCAGCACTGCTGGTCTTCTCCCAACCCCTGGTCACTTCTTTGTGAGTTCTTATACACCTGATATCACTATTGACTGCACAGGGATGGGCCCCAAACTCAGATTTCTCTTCCAAATGTCAGACCCAGATGCCTCAGTGCCCTAAAACATCTCCACTTGGAAATCTCACAAGCACAGCAAAACCAACTCATTCAAAACAGGGCCCTGGGACAACTGAGTTATGGTAGTTGAATCCAAAAAACCTCAGCCTCGCCCCTAACTTTATCCTGTCCATAACCCTACCACTATCTCCTCAACAAGCAGGCCTCATCTCCTAAACATTGTTCAAGCACAGCCACTTCTTTCCATCCACACTGTCACTCACTACCCCAGTTGTAATCAACACCTTGAGTCAAGCCAAAGCTTTCATGCCAGGTCTCAGCTGCTGTAGAGGTGAGGCCTACGATCACACACTGGCTTGGGACACATTTACCAAGGTGAAGCCGGGCCACCTCTCCTGATGTCACCCCAGTCCTGTCTTCTCTTTGGAAAATCTACATACTGCATTCCTTTTCCACCCTATTGACCAAATGTGGAGGGAAATTCTCAAACCTCCTTGTGATAATCACTCTTTGCCATACTGCCTCTTGCCAAATAGAGAACTCCGTGTACTGTAAAGAATAAAAATCTGCTTATAAGATAACCAGACATTCAGGAATACCCATTTTCTTTATCGCCAAATAAGCATCATTTCTCTTCTAACATCAAGAGACCTAGCCCAACTAAAAGTTTTTCAAGTTAACATTCAATAGCTGTGAAAACTTTCCTCTTGTACTAATTTCTCTTTTAATAACACTAAATGCTTTCTTAACTTTCAAGTATGTATAAATACATCCACTGTACCAGTCAACATTTTAGTCTATTTTGCCAATGGCTTGCTTGTCACAACTTTTATTCACTGTTGTAATAATAACATTCTGCTTGTTTTCTCCAATAGAATGATGTTTTCTCAAATATATTTATAAGGTCATTAAATCTAAAATGTCTTATTTTGAATCAAAAGTTTAATTTATTCCTAACACTCTCAGAGGCCGAGGGAGGTTGACTGCTTAAGCTCAGGAGTTTGAGACCAGCCTAAGCAAGAACAAGACCCCAACTTTACTAAAAATAGAAAAACCAGGTTGACACCTGTGGCTTAGCGAGTAGGGCACAGGCCCCACATGCCAAAGGTGGCGGGTTCAAACCCAGCCTCGGCTGAACTGCAAAACAACAACAACAACAAAAAATAGCTGGGCGTTGCGGTGGGCGCCTATAGTCCCAGCTACTCGGGAGGCTGAGGCAAAAGAATCGCCTGAGCCCAGGAGTTAGAGGTTGCTGTGAGTTGTGTGATGCCACGGCAGTCTACTGAGGGCAATAAAGTGAGACTCTGTCTCTACAAAAAAAAAAAAATAGAAAAACTAGCCAGGCTTTGTGGTGGGCACCTGTAGTCCCAGTTACTTGGGAGGTTGAGGCAGGAAGACTGCCTGAGCCCATGTTTGAGGTTGCTGTGAGATACATGGTGTCATGACACCATGACACTCTACTCAGGGCAACAGAGTGACGACTCTGTGTCAAAAGAAAAAAAAAAGTTTAGCTCATTATATCTCAAACAAGAACAATTAATCCAAGTATGCAACTACACAGTTTTGCCCTCATAACAGTACTGTATGTATGCCAGCAGCAAAGAAGCTTGAGTGGCAATGAAACCAAAAAGGCATTTTCCACAGCTTATTTAGAATTGAGTACTTTTCCTTGCAAAATGTGGTCCAAAGCCTGGAAGAAGTGGTAGTCAGTTGGCACAAGGTCAGATGAATACAGTGGATGCCAGAGAGTTTCTAAGTCCAACTTTATAGTTTGAGCAAAGTTGTCTGAGCGACAGTGTTGTCTTATAAGAGGACTGGCCTGTCTGTATTGACCAATGTTGGCTGCTTAATCCCAGGCATCTTCACTCATCATGTCATCCAGTTAGTTGAAGTTGACATCTTCTGAAATCGACTGACCAGGTTTCATGAAGCTGTAATGGATAACACCAGCACTAGACCACCAAACAGACACCATTAGCATTTTTTTTTTTTTTTGAGACAGTCTCATTCTGTTGCCTACGCTAGAGTGCCCTGGCATCATAACTTATAGAAACCTCAAACTCATGGGCTCAAGCAACCCTCTTGCCTCAGGCTCCCAAGTAGCTAGGGACTACAGGTGCCTGCTACAAAGCCTGGCCTGTTTTTAGTAGAGACGGATTATCACTCTTGTTCAGGTTGGTCTTGAACTCCTAAGCTCAAGCGATCCACCCGCCTTGGCCTCCCAGAGTGCTAGGATTACAGCTGTGAGCCACCACATCCATGTACCATTAGCTTTTTTGATGAATATTTGATTTTAGAATATGTTTCAGCACTTCATCTTTATCCAACATTTTGAATGCTTGTGATTCCCAAAAAGAATCTATTTTTCATCATATATAACAATATGGTATAGAAATGGTTCACCTTTACGTCATAATAAAAAAGGAAGGCAAACTTTGAGAAGACTTCTCTTCTGACCCTCATTTAATTCATGTAGAACTCATCTATCTAGCTTCTTTACCTTGCTCATTTGTTTCAAATGGTCCAATATTGTTGGAATAATAACGTCAAACCATGCTGCTAGTTCACATGTAGGTTGAGATAGATCGCTTCCACTATAGCTTTCACCTCATCATATCCACGTTGGTCTCAGGTAGCCCATATAGCTCATTTTCAAGATTAAACTCATCAGAACTCCTTAAATCATCAAGGTACTATACATTCATTAGCCATGTCCTTCCTAAACACTTCTTTGATATTTTGAGCTGTCTACATTGCATGGGTTCCAGGATGAAGCTCATATTCAAAAATTACAAGTATTTTTGACTTAGCCATGGATTCACAAAAATTGCTCTTAAAAAAAAAAGATACTCAGGGACAGCACCTGTGGCTCGAAGGAGTAGGGCGCTGGCCCCATATGCTGGAGGTGGCGGGTTCAAACCCAGTCCCGGCCAAAAACTGCAAAAAAAAAATATACTCAGAAGCCAAAATATCCATTTGAGAGAATGAGAATGTACCTTCATGATTTAAAAATTAAAAAAAAAAAAAAAAAAAACACAAGAAGTGTTCAAGTGAAATGTCAGAGACAGCAACTTTCAAACTTAGTACTTAAGGAAATCGGACACTTCATACTTAATAACTACATTAATATAACACCAAACTACATTTCTTCCATGAGCAACCTTTGTCTCTTGTGTCCAAATATCAAGTCCAAAGGGATTTTTCTGATACCTTGGGACCATTGTAAAATTAACCCTTTCTCCTTAAAGTCAAAGCAGGGAAGTTAGGTGTCAGCTGAGCAAAAACCATAGCCTGCATGAATGCCTTAGACCATAGGGGCTACTCCTATCAATGCCAAATAGATAAAGGCCAACACTCCCCATCTGGGTGAGGCACAGAATCTTGTTCCAAAATTGTTGGTGGGCTTGGCACCTGTAGCTCAAGCGGCTAACATACACCAGAGCTGGCAGGTTCAAATCCAGCCTGGGCCTGCCAAACAACAATGAGAAATACAACCAAAAAATAGCCAAGCATTATGACAGGCGCCTGTAGTCCCAGCTATTTGGAAGGCTGAGGCAAGAGAATCGCTTAAACCTAGGAGTTGGAGGTTGCTGTGAGTTGTGATGCCACAGCACTCTACCCAGGGCAATAGCTTGAGGCTGTCTCAAAAAGAAAAAAAAATAAGGAGAAGAAAAAAAATAAAATTGTTGGTGGATGAATGGGTCATAAGGAGTTCAATAACAACAAGCATATGTACTAATGCATGTAATCCTCTTAATAACTATACGAGGTTATCATATAAGGTAATGATTCCGGGACTAGCTGTCATAAAAATGAGTTTTTTGCTGAGTTCAGCACATCTTAGCATCAATTTTACAGGGGAAAAAAGGAACATAGCTTAAACACATAGCATAAACACATCAATGGTAAGCTACATTTTATCCAAACTGTTAAATCTGAAGGTTTTTATGTTTTAACTAATGAATGAAAACAAAGCTCCACCTCACTCAGGTACATATAGAGAACCATATAATTCCCATAGTACCCAGCACTTCATTTAAAGCATATTCCAGAGACAAAAGTTGGAATGAAATACCCACTGTCAGGGTGATACTCTCTCTTCTATGAAAGCCAGTAAACCAAGCATCTCAGAAATTCTTCACCCAAATGTCAGACCCACAGACCCAGCACCAGTGAGTCATACACATAACAGATTTGCTCATTTGCCTCCTCTCCACCTTTCCTCTAAATAATTATAGAGCTATGCCTGAATCATAGGTTTGGTTTTTTGTTTGTTTGGTGTTTTTAATGCCCTAGTATAAAGTTTACCAATCCCAACTTCATAATATAAAGTTTAAGCAACCTCCAATTTTCTTTCCAGGTTTCAAATTCTGCAGTGCAGGCAAAGCCCACAGCTTTGGACCTCCCATTTAATAAAAATGGCCCTTGATATTATACTGTGTTGCCAGATCTCTTCAGATATCAGACCACCAAACATCAAATGTCAAAGTCCAACAGGCAAACCAAAATTTATTGTTAGAACCCTATGTTCAGAATCACAAAATGTACTGTTGTACTGAGCAGCCTTTCTTTCTTCTGGAAGTGTCACGTGCCACATCCAGAGAGGAACAACCACTTGGAAAACTTAATATTTACTAAAGCTGGGCCAGGCTTGGTGGCTCATGCCTGTAATCCTAGCACTCAGGGAGGCAGAGGTGGGTTGACTGCCTGAGCTCACAGGTTCGAGACCAGCCTGAACAAGACTCCATCTCTAAAAATAGCGGAGTGTTGTGGCAGGCACCTGTAGTCCCAGCTACTCAGGATGCTGAGGCAAGAGGATCGCTTGAACCCAACAGTTTGAGGTGGCTGGGAACTATGATGCCACAGCACTCTACCAAGGATGACAAAGTGAGACTCTGTCTCAAAAAATATATATATATATTTACTAAAGCTGAACATACACCTTATGACCCAACTGTCCATCAACAGGTGACCATATAAACAAATTATGGTATAAGCGTACAATGGCACACTACGCCACAATAAAAAGAAATGACACGCAACAAAAGGACAAATGCTGCAGAAAAAATGTTGAGCAAAGGAGACCAGAAACAGGAGTACACACTGTGATTCCATTTACACGAAGTTTTAAAACAGGAGCAATTATCCTACTCTGGTAGAGGTCAGGCTAGTGGTTACACATGAGACCTTGTACCTATGGCCAGTACAAGGTATGTATGTAAGTTAAAAGTTAATGGCGCTCAATGTGTAAGATAATAAAAGATTCTAGTCAATTGGTCAAGTCTTAGATGATAATGCAACATGATGTGAAACATTTGTTACACACAACACATCGGGGACTCAATATTAGGCAGAAACACAAACATCCTCTCTCAGGCACTATCCTTTTCCCATCGCTATTGGTCGCACCAAGAATGTGGCATGAACAGCCAGTCACTGACTTTCTCATCACACTGAAGATAACCAATGCTCCTGGAGAGCCAAGGAATTTGTCTTCCCCACTCTCCAAGAAACGTTTCCCAATACTCTTCAGATAAACATAAATTCAAGTGTGGTTTCTGCACTCTTCAAAGTTTAAATTCTTGACTCAATAATTTAGGTGAATCCAAACCACTTCTACCATTACATGGAGACATTTTATTTTTGGCCATCTCTCAAAGTGGAAATTATTTGACAAGGAAGGCAAGCCTATACCAGACCATATCTGTTCTATTTTTTACCGAACTTAGAAACGGAAAGCTTACAGAACATTAGCATCAAAAACCTACAGACCCACACAGTATATTGTTAATGTTAAACACAGTATATTGTTAATGTCAAAGCACTGCCTGGAAGGACTTTCTGATTTTACCAAAACGACAAGAGGAACTGATGGAAAACTTCTAAAATCCCACAGTTCTCCATATGCATAGAAGCTTTCTCTTTCCAAACCTGGAGTACAAAGACAAAAAAATAAGATTCTGTATCTCTACTAAAGTGAACATCCATTTGAACTGACATAAACCTTCATCTGTGTAATGGAATATAGGATTTGCTAATAGCCAATCTGTGTGAACATAAGTCAGTAGACTGTGGCATTTTTTAAGCAACATAATCGCATCATCTAGTAACTAAGTCTAGTCATTAGGAAAGAGTGCAGTAAGAGTGACGTGCTCTCAGCGGTATGCTAAAGAGATAATTTTCAGAAACTATCAAGCCACTTAATTCACATGTTCACAGTTATTTTCAAGTAATTCTTAATAGGAAAAAAAAGATGTTAAAGAAACCTAAACGCCCTGCAGCATGGTTTTACTGAACATTCAAATCTAGATAATTTATTAATATATTCTACTAGTTCTTTTATTTACTAACATACTTATTTCCCCTCAATATTAGAGCATCCTTTTCAGATGTTAATGCACAATCCATTTCCTCTACGTAGATTATCTTCTGCTTTTGAATGTCCTGGCATATTATAAAGTCTAGAACTAGAAGAAACTATAGAAATACTCCTGCTCCAAGTTTCTCAAGGTAGGGTACATATACTGGGGGAAGCTCCAAGCACCCTAGAGAAAACAAGGTACATCTTCCTCAAGTACTTTTTAACTCAGACAGCAATTTAAAGCAAAATGAATTTGGCTCACATCAGTAATCCCAGCGCTTTGGGAGACTGAGGTGGGAGGACTTAAGGCCAAGAGTTCCAGATCAGCCTGGGTAATACAGGGAGCCAGAGGTGGTGGCATGTGCTTATAGCCTAGCCCAGGACTTAGGACAGGAGAGGAAGAGGCAGGAGGATCACGTTAGCTGCAGTGAACTACAATTGTACCACTGTACTCCAACCTGGCAACAGAGTAAGATGCTTTCTCTAAAAAGAACTTCTTTTAATTAAAAAATTTTTAAAGTCAAAAAAAAAAAAAAAACCACCAAATGAATCCTGCATTCTATTCTTCATCAAAGGAACCACAGAGTTAACACTGAAAAGTTCAGGCTTGTGCTGGCAACATTGCACTGAGCTCCCAAACGGCCCTTTCCAGGGTTCCTCTGTCCTGAAGGTTATGGGGTAAGTTAAAGAAGCATTAATATAAAAGGCTGTGAAGGGCCACCCGAGTCACTGACATATGTTAGCCTTCATCACAGGGATTTACAGGCTTCTTAGAAAAGCTCCAGCCACTAAACAGGTGAGGCTGAAAGCAGTCCTTTCGGGAATGCTGGAGCTGAAGTCCAAACACGAATTGATAGAGCTCCCCTTCCACTCCACGCCACCCTCTTCCACCTCAGGTGCACGATCACATAATTAAACGAGTTTCTTAGTGAACAAATACTACACAGCCCTTCATAAAACATGCACCAAAGCCTTTATTTAAGCAGCTATATATCATTTGGCATATGTAGCTCAGAGACATCCAGATTTACACATATGCTCTGATTTACTGTCTCTTCACTGAAACTCTGAACTTTTCAACACTGAAAGTCATCTCCATTTGGATATACCTAAGAAGGCAAGTCAAAATAGGGAAGATTTGTTCAGAAAGAAGAGAAAACACAGGGGTGAGGAGCCAGAAAACCCATTCAATAATGTATCTCTGTCCAGCAGACACTAACCCCAAACTGTAAAACAAAATCTAAGAACTTACATGAGCCCTGAGGTTAATGTGGAGACGGTCCTCACCCTAATGTCTCTGTCTTCTATAAGGAGTATCCTTTTGTCCTCCCCCACAAAAATCATTGTGCATATTAAACACAGATGAGTTATATAGATAGCATCAATTTTCTAAACTAAGGGTCACAGAATTACATATTTAAAGAAGCTGATGATTGTAACATTACCCCCTAGTTTATCAAACCTCCTGACTACATAGCATTAAACTGCAGCAAACACAAAAGGCTTTAATGAATAGCTGCAATCTTCACTGATTTAATTTAAATGAAGTCTTCACCCACCAATGCCAATCTCACGAGGTATAAAGGAGAAAAAGGACCGCCCCTTGTAGAAGTGGCCACCTGCCTGCTTCCCCTCCTTGCCTCTCTCATGAACTGTGTGGTGCAACAGCACAATCCTGTCTATGAAAACACCAATAGCTGATGGAGAAGAGAAAGCCCAAGGTCTGTTCTATACCTTGCAAACACCTGGTCAAGATGAGGAGCCCAGATGGTTAATTCAAGAATCATCTAACAATTACAGAGCCCCACTACATGCAAGGTCAGAGGCAGGAGCTCCGAATGCAATGACGGGTCCACTGTAGATGGCAAAACTTAAGATGCTGTTAGTTTGGGGCCAGGTGCAGTGGCTCACCACCTATAATCCTAGAACTGTGGGAGGCCAAGGTAGGTGGATCCCTGGAGCTCAGGAGTTCCAGACCAATCTGAGCAAGAGTAAGACCCCATCTCTAAAAATAGCTGGGCGCTGTGGGAGCGCCTGTAGTCCCAGCCACTCTGGAGGCTGAAGCAAAAGGATCACTTGAGCCCAATAGTTCGGGGTTGCTGTGAGCTATGACTCCACAGCACTCTACCAAGAGTGACAAAGTGAGACTGTCTCAAAAAAAAAAGATGCTGTTGGTTTGGAAACCAAGAGTTTAGGAACCCCTTTCAATGCAAATAACTGTCTCTTTAAACTTAATAAAAGTCCAGTTAGGTTTGGGGGTTTTGCTGAGGAGGGGTAATGTATGGATAAGTGCCATGAAAGGGAGAGCCAGGTCAGAGAGGTTAAAACAAGGTTACACAGCCAATAGCCAGGCAGAGAGAGAGATTGGAATTTAGACTCAAGTTGCCCACCCTTCAGCCAGTGATTTTTAACTCACCAAAGAGAAGGAGCAGAAGCACATAGCCAGAGCAGAGACACCTTCAACTAAGAGCCAGGAATGGGAAACTGGTCCCTAGGGCATCAAACAGGAAACAGCTGGTGCTGGGGCCAAGTTGAAACCCAACTCTTGCCAAACCCGCAGCACCCAGACAAGGGCCTTCTAACTAGCTTACTATGGTGGTGGGGTAAGTGCCATCTGTCACCCCAGGTCCAGCTCTCTGAACCTACCAGTCCAGGTCCATGCCTGTCATCCTCTCCACTCAAACCTGAAAGACCCTCCCCAGTGCAGACTCCAGGGCTAGTCAGCACTCCTTATGACCACCTCCTTCTTTGCTGCTCTTGTTTTTGTAGGTGGGAACTGGGGAGGGCCCTGAAACTACAGTTTCCCTATAGTTATTTCCCAGGTAACCAAAGACCTCCAGGATAGTGTACCAATCCTAGCTACCCACTGCAGATGATACTGACAACGTTTACACATTTGTTTGTAGCAAATAAAGTTCTGGTGAAGCATATCAGAAAAAATCAGAGGCCTGAACAGTCATACTTTGGAGGTTCTCAAAGTGAAGCTAATTTCAATGTCGTGAAGAATTCTAAAACAGAGAGGTTTAAACGGGGAAGGAACACGCGATGCCAGCTCTAAGAGCAGGAGGACATTTGACATCTTCCCCAAACACAACTTTACAAAAGAGGAGACGATACATTCATTATACGTATTTGTTTTTACCTGCAAGAAGCTGACCTTGGAGATTAGAAATGAATTTAAAATCTCATGTGAAAAAAGTGACAAAGTGAACTTACTAACTCTCAGGATGGAAAGGGGGACTCTAAAATGATCCGTCCGGTCCCTGACACGCTCAGGAGATACCATTTTCATTAAGTTTTGCGAGTGAGTGGGAATCGGGGTGCTGCTCGCGCTCTGGCCTGGCTCAGCTCGGGGCTCTTTGAAGGTCGCCTCACTGTCACCTCGGAGTACCGGAGCTCTGAATCCAGACCAAGAGCGTGGCCGACACCGTGCCCAATAGGCACTTTTCTGGACCCCAAGGGTTTCCCGCAGGTGCGGACGTCGCAGGAGGAGGGCTGCCTGTCCTCGTCAGGGTCCCGGCGCCCCGCCACTCCCGCCGCTATATCACGCCCCGACACTCCCGGAACACTCCCGCCCTTCCCCATCCCCCGGGCCTGACGCGCCCGAGGCACGAGTAAGCGGACCCCAGGCTTACCCGCAAGGGGCGCACGGAGCGCGGTCCGGGGGGCCTCCGGCGCTGGGCTACCCCGGCACTCAGCTCTCGCGACTGCCTCCTCTGCGTTATCCTCGGCCTGACCCCCGCCGCCCGGCGGCTCCGGTTCCCTCCGCTGCAGCCGGCCGGGCGGCACCGGGCACACGCGGCCAGGCTCCGCTTCGGCGCCGCCGACCCAGCGCTCCTGGGATCGGGGTCCGGGGTTCAGGGACGCAGAGGTCGTCTGTGCGCTCGAGACTCTTGGGGGCGCAGGGGCTGCGCTCGGGCTCCCCCGCGCTCCCTCCGGCGCGCGGCCCCTCTCCGGGGGACGTCCTGGTCGCGGTGCGCGGGCGTCACGGGCTGGGAGCGCGCCGGGGCGGCGGGCGGGAGGGTCCCGGGGCGGCGGGCGGGGGCGCGACTACGTACGCGGGCACTGATGTGGGCGCCGCGAAGCGGCCTCTCGCCATGGCTCCCCCGCGAGCGGGCGGTTCGCACCTCCCCTCCGCGCTGCCGTCACTGCCCGGCGCGCGCCGAACCCTCCCTCTCCCGGCTCCGCCCGCCGCCGCCCAACGCCGCCACCTGCGGGCGGCCCTCCAGGATGCCCGCCGGGCAGGTCTGAGCGCCCGAAGCCGCGCCCCTCTTACCTCTCCGGCAGCTATTCGCCGCCGCGCCTGCAGTTTTGCAGATGCCGCGGGGCACGGAGAAGGACCCGGGAAATCCTTGGATCCGGGAATCTAATCACATCCCTCCACGAGTGCTCATTTACTGCTAGCACTTCTGGGTGTCCTTTCAGTGTCGGCTGAGGGAAGGATGGGACTCTGGCGGCCAGGTCCCGCGCTCCGGGGCTGTTTGTCGTGAACGCCGTGGAAGTCCAGGCGCTCGGTTCGTCAGGGCAGGCTGTCTTCCAGGAATGCAACCCTTAGGCTTAAACGGAGGGACTCTGGAACTGGGGGAGGGGGCAATGGAACCAGCACAGCAGTCTGAGCAAAATGTCACCAAAGGGTGACGGGAGGGGGGGAGGGGTAGGGGATGGGGGGGTATGGACCAAAAGCGGGGATCAGGAAACGATCCAGGAAGTAAGCGCTTACAGGCCACTCTATTATGCAAATTACTTGTGGACGGTTTAACGGGGAACTACCCTTATGAGCTCATTTCCAGTTGAGGCTGCTGAGTCTACTTCTTTGGCCTTGTCTTTGCTCAGAAGTCGTAGAGGACATTAGGAGGCTTTGGAGTAGACTCAGACTAGAACCAAAAGTAAGCTAAATCCTACAAAATCAGGTTTCTGATACTAGCAGAGGACTTGAAGAGATCATCTAGATTGGTCGTGGCAAGAATCATTGGTGGGTGCTAACTCTAGGGAGGAGTGTTACGGGAAGCAGATGTTTGCCTGGTTTAATGTGTCTTTCCATAGATGGGAACTATATAAAGGGCCAGGAAGACAGCACCTTGACCAGGTACTCAAAATTAACATCAGCAATGAGAGCAGATGAACATCATGTACACATCACCTATGCAGTATTCTTGAGGAGAATGCATAACCTATTGCTTTTCAGCCTTTTGGCTAAGATCAAGTGTGAGAAGCATCTATTAAAAGGGGGCAGGGACTATAGTCTTCAAAACTGTCAGTGTCATTAAAGTCAAAAGAAAGCTTGGTAAATGTTCCAAACTAAAGGGTGCTAAAGAATCTAGACAGCTAAATGACATACCTAATCCTAGACTGGATGAGAGAAAATGTAGTAATGGACATTCCAGTTGACAAAGTCAGAATCCGTATTGTAAAGTATTGGATCAATATTAAATTTACTGATGTTGACAACTTATACTTTGGTTATGTACAAGAATATCTCTATTCTGAGGAAATACACACTGAAGTATCAGGAAGGGGTAGCAGATCATGATGTATGCAACTTTGAGTGGTTCAGGGGGAACATCTTGGTAGGCAACAATGATAAAGCAAATTGGCGAAATATTGTCGATGAATTTGTGTAAAGAGTGCACTGGAATATTTCCAAAAGTCTGAACTTATTTCCAAATAAAAAGTTTCTGGAAAACCATCAAATGGGGAAGTAAGGTAGGATGGGAGGAAGACAGATGTGGTTTTGAAAGGGCAACACAAAGAATCCTTATGGTTTGGGATCTGTTAAGTATCTTGAGTGTGATGGCACAGGTGATAAAATTATATAAAACTTAAAACACATACGAATGAGTACAAATGAACCTAGACAAATCTCAAAGATAGAGGTGAATTGTGTTGATGTCGATATCCTAGTTATATGATATGCTAAGGTTTCACAAAACTAATCTTAGGGGACGGCACCTGTGGCTCAAAGGAGTAAGGAGTGGGCCCCATATACCGGAGATAGCGGGTTCAAACCCAGCCCCAGCCAAAAACTGCAAAAAAACAAACAAACAAACAAACAAACAAAACTAAGGGGGAAACTGGGGAAAGTATATTACTTTTTTTTTGAGACAGAGCCTCAAGCTGTCACCCTGGATAGAGTGCCGTGGCATCACAGCTCACAGTAACCTCCAATTCCTGGGCTCAAGCGAGTCTCCTGCCTCCGCCTCCCAAGTAGCTGGGACTACAGGCGCCCGCCACAACGCCAGGCCATTTTTTGGTTGCAGCCGTCATTGTTGTTTGGCGGGCCCGGGCTGGATTTGAAACCGCCAGCTCAGGTGTACGTGGCTGGCGCCTTAGCCCGTTGAGCCAAAGGCGCCGAGCCTACTTCTTACAATTGAATGTGAATCTATAATTATCTCAATAAAAATTTCGATTACAAAAGAAATCATCATGTATATACCATGTTTATCTGTAAATGGACATGGCTGCCCGGGAGTGTGCAGGAGCAGATAAGCTGGGGCTGTCTCATAGTGGATCTAGAATAGATAGGGTATGGAGGATTTTAAGAAAAAATAATAAACTATTTGAAGTATTAACTGACAGATCAGTTACCTTCCAGTTATGTAATTCAGGAATCCTAAAGCTTGGAGTTCTTTGAGAAAATCTAGTCCAACCTCATTTTCAGGAAACTGGGCAGAAGGGTAGTGCACAACCACAGGAGCATCGAATTAGTGGCAGACCCATAACTATAACTCTTGTTTGCTGAATATATCCAGCTGTCTTTGCACCTTTACCAGATGCCTGTCACTGCCTCTATTCATGAAATTCAGTCAAGGCTGGTACAGAATTTTGAAGTCATTCATTCAGTGGAGTCCCAGTGTGTGTCCTGTGGTGCCAGATGATGCCAGATAACAGACATGTAGATCCCACCCCTGATGCAGAAGGGCTGATTTCCCTCTCCCACTCCTAGCTTGAAAGAAGCAGGTGGTAAGCGGAGCCCCAGTGAGAGCCCCAGCTGTGGGCCTGCCCATGCTTATGAGCTACTTGGAGTAGCTGCTGACCTGCTGCCGCTGGAAGCCAGCAGTACAGGGACCTGAGAGGCAAGCAAGATGGGTAGACAGAAGGAAAAACAGTATTTGCCCCAGAAGGTTCCAGCCTTATCCAATAATAGATGGAGGTCTCTGTACTGTAGCAACCAGCTCCCCTTGGGCTAGAGATAGCCACTGTATTCTTTCCTTTTGTCAAGACAAATCAAAATCAATATGTTTAGTGACATTTGCCAGGCCCTGAGTTAGTTAACTGGAGAAAATATTTGATCCCTGACCTTTAGGAACCTAAAATACAGCCAGAGACCCAAGGTAGAAATGTGGGAAATAACCCAACAAAAAGAATTAAAATGCAAACTATTTGCCTTCTCTCAGAAAGTAGAATTGGGGAAGGACTCACAGGTACATAGTATCTTTTGGGATGTTATCCCATGGAGTAGGGTGGAAAAAGGAATTGAGACCAGAAAGAATGAAACAGGGAGGTACAGAAAGCCCATCCATGAGTGTATAAACTCGGAGCAACTGGGGCTTAGTCCCACTGAGACGCTCTGGGGAATTTCATAGAATGCAGGATGGAAGGAAGAAACCAGTATTTATCCATCAGCTCCTCTCTATCATTGGTCAAGTGAATGCCGAGCAAAGAAGCAAACTAAGAGGATTTGAGACAGAAAGCACACAAAAGATATCTGGCTCACCAGCCAAAAAAGCATCCTGTAGGTAGGTATTTTTATTGTCTTTATTCATTGCTGCAGTCTCAGCACCAAGAATGGTGTCTGAATCATAGATGCCTAATAAATAGATACAGAATGAATGAAATACTAATTTAGGTCGACAGAAAAAATATGAAAAAACAGGCGCATAAGTCATTTTTCAACAACCGTGTTTGTGAGTATGCCTATTTTTTTTAGTATTGGACTAGGCTACAGAGATAGAACAGTGAGTAAAACAAGTGTATTCCTGGCTCTGGTAGACCTTTCTGTCCAGGAGAGGAGTCAGATAATGTGATACAAACACACATATTCAAGTAACTACGAAGAAA
Source organism: Perodicticus potto (assembly GCA_963574655.1). NCBI lineage: Eukaryota > Metazoa > Chordata > Mammalia > Primates > Lorisidae > Perodicticus > Perodicticus potto. Next base: position 15,620 of record CAUYRH010000533.1, read on the forward strand.
AGGATGTGGCTGCTATAGGGAGGGTAGATGGGGGAGGGGAGTCTATGATAGATCACTTGGTCCTGGAGGATCTGTCTAAGGAGCTAACACTGAAGCAGTGACCCAGAAGAGGAACAAGAGCCAACCATGCAAAGGAGGCAGGAAAGACTCTCCATGGCTGGAGCCACAGTGGGGTTTCAGGGAAGAGCCAGATCGTGGGCCTTGGTAGTTTGGGTAAGGCACAAGAGTTTAAGGTAAGAGAGTGATGTGTTCAAATTCACTTTTATAAAAGCCCCCTCCTGGCTTGGCCCAAGTGGCTCAAGCAGCTAAGGCACCAGCCACCTGAGCTGGCGGGTTAGAATCCAGCCTAGGCCAGCCAAACAACAATGACAGCTGCAACCAAAAAATAGCCAGGCGTTGTGGCGGGCACCTGTAGTCCCAGTTACTTGGGAGGCAGAGGCAGAAGAATCACTTGAGCCCAGGAGTTGGAGGTTGCTGTGAGCTGTGATGCCATAGCACTCTACCCAGCGTGACAGCTTGAGGCTCTGTCTCAAAATAAATAAATAAAAGCCCCCTCCAGCTGCTACGTGAAAGATGAGGTTCAGAGGATAATCAAGAACGCCAGTGGCTGTCCATGGAGGGTCTGAGGAAGACGAGGCCACTGGAGGACCAGCCCCAGAGGCTTAGGTCCCATGGCTTCCCCTCCCTACCTCCACCGCCACCAAACTTTGTGGTAATTTCTTGTCTTTTTTTTTTTTTGTAGAGACAGAGTCTCACTTTATCTTCCTATCTCCCTCAGTAGAGTGCCGTGGCATCACACAGCTCACAGCAAACTCCAACTCCTGGGCTTAGGCGATTCTCTTGCCTCAGCCTCCCGAGTAGCTGGGACTACAGGCGCCCGCCACAACGACCGGCTATTTTTCTGTTTTGCAGTTCGACCAAGGCCCGGTTTGAACCCGTCACCTTTGGTATATGGGGCCGGCGCCCTACTCATTGAGCCACAGGCGCCGCCCTGTGGTAATTTCTTATAGCAGCCCTAGGAAACTAATACACCTGCTCAGGTACCTCACTACAGTAATTCACCCTGCTTTCATCACCAATTTTTCCTCTCTGCTGGGGCATTCTTGCCAGCACACAAGCATATTGTTATTCCTTCCATGTTGAATGGAAGAAAAATTCTCTTGACTTCTCTTCCACCTCCAGATGCCATCCTTTGCTCTCATTTATTGCAAATCTCCTCAAAGAGTTGCTAATTGTCGCAGTCTCACTTCTTCTCTATTTTTTTCCTTAAAACCATTCCAGTCAGGTTTTTGTCCAGACCATTTCACCCAAAGAGCCCTTGTCAAGATCACCACTGACCTTCATGTTGCCACATTGAGTGTCTATTCTCTGTTCTCCTTTGTTTTAATATTTTTCTGAGACGGTCTCACTCAGGCTAGAGTGCATTGGTACGATCATAGTTCACTGTGGCATCAAACTCCCAGGCTCAAGTGATCCTCCTACCTCAGCCTTTCTAGTAGTTGGGACTACAGACACGTGCCATCATGACTGGCTAGTTTTTTTATTTGAATTTTGTAGAGACCAGGTCTCACCATGTTACTTATGCTGGTCTTAAACTTCTGGCCTTCACCCATCCTCCTGCCTTAGCCTCCCAAAACACTGAGACTACAGATGTGAGCCACCACACCTCACCTGTTTTCCTTTTAATTGACCTCTCAGCACCATCTGACACAACCTCTGTCACCTTTCTCCTGGAAACACTTTCTTCACTTGGATTCTGTGCTGTACTCTCACTTCTTAATGATCTCATCTAACCTTGAGGGTTTAAACACCATATATAGACAGATAACTCCAAATTTATATTTCTAGCCCAGACTTTCCCCCTAAACTCCAGACTCATATAAACAAACTTCCTATCTGACACTGTCATTTGGATGTCTAATAGGCATCTCAAACTTACTATGCCCCAAACTGAACCGCTGTTCTTCTCCCACAATCTCCTGGATTTCATTTGTTCAGGCCAAAAACCTTGTACTCATTTTGAATTCTCTGTTTTTTCTACTCCACATGCAATCCTTCGGAAAATTCCATTGGTTCTACCTTCAAATCCAGAATCTACCTCTTCCTATTGTCACTATTTCTGTCCTGTTCCAAGCCACCATCACCTTTCCTGGATAGCTGCAAGAACTTACTTACTTCTCTGCTCTCTGTCCCCTACCTCAGTCCATTGTCAATACAGGAGCCCATGATCTTGAAAATGTGAGTCCATAACACAGTTCTCCTCAGTTCAAAATCCTCCAATGGTTGCCATCCCTCCCAGAATAGCAGGAAAAGTCTCTACAAAGGCCCGTAAGACCTACATGGTCTACTCTGACCTCACCTACCTCATTTTCCATTTCTCTTTAACTCACTCACTTCACTCCACAAGCACAGTGGTCTCCTTGTTGTTCCTTAAACATACTAGGGACACTCTCACTTTGGAACTTTTGTACTAGTTGTTCCCTTTGCTCGGAAAGCTCTTCCTTCCTCTGAGTATTCTTAAGACTCTTCTCTTCTCACTGAGGCCTCCTTGAACCGTCTCATTAATACTACTACTTCTTTTCCCCTTGTTTTGCTCTTTTTTAATTATTTAGCACATATTAATATATAATTTATTTATTTATTATTATTTTCTGTCTCCTACCTCTTAAATCACAAGATAGTCTTATTCCTAGATATATTATCTGCACAATATCTAGACCATAGCAGTGCTTATTAAATATTTTTGATTGGACCAATCCTTTAGGATCTAACCAAAGATACATATGACTTGGAGTTATTCACTAATTAACATTTTATTACTTTTGGAGTAGTGGAGAGTGTACTAATTCTCATTTTTCATCTCAAAGTTAAAAAATCTTGAGACTATGTTCTGAACATCTTAATTTTCCTTCCACAACCCACTATAAGGTGACCATATCGAAATGTTACTAGATCCCACTTGTTTTAAGATATGCAGTATTATTCTTGGGGTAAAGTAGATCCTATATTACTTTGTAATTATGGTATGTCTATTCATGGAACTACTTCTCTTCATGTTCTAGGATTCCTCGGTTTCATTGTATGACTCTGCTGACTCCTGTCAATTCTCTCGCTTTCATGGAGTTTGAGATCATCTAATCCTCTTTCTAAGCTAGAGTCTTTTTTTCCTTTTTTTTTAAGACAGAGTTTCACTTTGTTGCCCTCTCCCTGTGGCATACAGCAGCATCATAACTCACAGCAACCTCAAACTCTTGAGCTCAAGTGATCCTCTTACCTCAGCTTTCTGAGTAGCTCCTGCCACAATGCCCAGTTGGATTTTTTCTCTCTCTCTTTATTTCTGGGGTCTTGCTCTTGCTCAGGCTGGTCTGGAATGCCTCAGTTCAGGTAAACCACCCACCTTGGCCTCTCAGAGTGCTAGGATTACGGATGTGAGCCACCATGCCCAGCCCAAATATATTTTTTCTTCAATTTATTTTGTGTTATTTTGAAAACATATTGTAAATAAAATTGCTTCATCAGTTCAAATTATAAGGTTATTGTTTTATTTTTCTTTATGTTTCACTAGGAAGCATGAGGTTACATGATTGGCCCAGTTGGGTCATATGACTATTAGGACTAGAGCTAGGGGTTAGGGCCTGCTACCAAAAAGATGCCACTACGTGTGGTCAGGCAAGGTACAAGCATCATCACACCATGTTATAGCATCTGAAATAGTTACTTGTTGATAAGAACTGGGAAAAACCTCTTGTTGGGAGACACTGCTGGGGTTCTGCCTACATTCCCCTCTGGCTTGCAGTTTTAATGCAGCCAGTTCCAGCTGCCAGCACCTGCATCTCTTTTGCTGACAACATCCTCTGGCTACTGAAGTCTTCACAGCTCAATATAAAGGGCTAAAAGTTCTGAAGAATTAAAGATCTCTTCCAGAAGTCCATATTCCCTTGTCCCTTGGGCAATATATGTTCAATTGTATGTTGGCTCCCAGACTTCCTGTGATGAAGCTCCCCTTATTTTCCTTGATAAAACATCTTTCATTGGCTACCTTCCTTTCCTGTCTCACTTCTCTGCTCCCCTGCTCAGGTATCCTGGAATCATTCTCAAATAAACTGCTTGCAAATCTTAGGGGCTACTTTTGGAGGAGGCCAAGCTAAGACACCTCTCTTGCCGTTACTATCATGCACATTGGTCAGTGCCTGGCTTAGCACGAGCCTATGTTGGCAACCATCAAAGCAAAGAAAGAGGCTCTAAGGAAATTTCCTAGATGCTGTGATGATGTCACACTGGGAGAGGAGGAGAGGGAAGCAGGGACATCGGTCTCTGTGCTGCAAGGACGGTGAAAAGACAACAAAAGTAACAGTCTTGCATTGCTCAGCCCCAGCAAGTAGAATATTTTCTTCCCGCTGTTACTAAAATTATCACATTAGCAAAATCAAGCAGTTGACCCAATTATGGATAGAATCCATAATCCTATCCATAAATGGCTAGAATCCAATTTGAGCAACAAACTGTTTCTCTAACTGGGCCTTAGAAATGAATAAGCCAATAAGAAATAACCTTCATGTAGGTTATAAGACCTTGGCAAAGATGAAGCTGACTTAGCCAAGGTAATGTGGCAGGGGGGAACATATTTATTTCTCCAAAAACCATCCTACATGGATAAGTTAAATTGAGGACTCAGCAGCACCAGGTTCTTAAAGGAAAGTACCAGGCCTATTTGTTAGCTGAGTGAACAGAGGACTTTCAGGAACGGGAACAAAGTGCTCATGCCTGTCTGAATTTAAATCACTGAATGCAAAAGAACACAAAAGCTATCCTATCACATGTGGGATGACATTTTTTTTTGCCAACAGAAGCACAGAACCAAGAACAAAGTATGAGAATACCTATATCTGAACATCTTAGACATGATGCAGAAAGGGTGGATATTTCTGCTGGCAAGAATTCAAATTTGAATTTGCTTTCACCAGAAGCTTTGACTGAGGCATCCTTCGAGGTTGCGCTTCCCATGCCAAAAAGAAGAAATGACATACAATTTGGAGAAACTTAATGAAGTCATTGTTTCCTTACCCCCACCTCTTGGTGCACAAGTCTGTTGAATAGAACATATTTTATTGGTTCTTTTTCTTTCCTTTCAATGGGTTTGAAAATTTTACAACCTATTTCTATTTCTTTTAGCATAGTCACCCTTAAATTTTTAGTAATTTTGTATTTTCTTCTCACAATAAAACATTAATCTTACTTAAGGACATACTCTAAGAAAACATATAAAAATAATCTGAATACAGAAGCAAGAAGATCACATGAAAAATATAGAGATATAAGATGAGTCTGAATTATCTTATATTGCCAGAAAGTAAAGAAATACTAAAACAAAAACCAAACCCACAATTGTGGGTTTATGTCCAAGGGCTTAGAAGTTAACCAAAAAAGTTCTTATTGAACAAGCCTGGAATAATTGGAGCAACAAAATAAATAAAGCACTATTGGAATACAGCCCAAAGTATTATAAAAAGTAAATATCCATGAATCCACATTGACATAAATAAACATATGAACAAATAAATACATGAAGAAGAAGAAATCTCCCAGGCAGAAGAATTCCCAATAAAGTATGTAGATCTCCCTCTCAAAAGGTGGAGCTTAACTCCCATTTTCTAAGTGTGGGCTGTGCATAATAACTTCCTTCCAAAGAGTATATTATGAAAGAGGTGAAGAAGGCCATGCATGGTGGCTCATGCCTATAATCCTAGCACTCTGGATTGGATCACCTGAGCTTGGAAGTTTGAGACTAGCCTGAGCAAGAGGGAGACATTGTCTTTACTAAAAAATAAAAAAATAAGTCAGGCGTGGTGGTGCAGCTGCCATAGTCACAGCTGCTCTGGAGGCAGGGGCTAAGGCAGGAGGATCTCTTGAGCCCAGGAGTTTAAGGTTGCTGTGAGCTGTGATGCCACTCTAGCCTAGGGCAACAAAGTGAGATTCAGTCTAAAAGAAAGAAAAAGAAAGAGAGTGACAGAGAAGAAGGAGAAGGAGAAGGAAGGGAGGGAGAAAGAGAAGAGTGTAAACTATCCAGTGGAAACCCTGACAGATACTCCCTCAGGCAATCAAGGTTGACATCAACGGTACTGAGTCATCTCGACAGCCTGTTCCCTTGATGGGATGTGATGAGCATGGCACTGTACGTCTGTGTTCTTCCTCCTTGGAGCCCATTTAGAAGACTTGGTGGGATACTAAAAAAACAAGAAAAACCCCAAGACCATAGCCTCAGTCTAATCATGAGAAAAAGATAAGAAAAATCCCAGTTGAGAGACAGTCGGAAAATAACCTGATAAGTATTCCTCAAAACTGACAAGATCATCAAAAACTAGGAAATCCAGAGAAACGATCATAGCCAAGAAGAGCTCCAGAGATAAGAAGACTAAATGTAATGTGGTGTCCTACATAGGATCCTGGAAGAGAGAAGACATTCACTAAAAACTAAGTAAATCTGGATCAAACATGGATGTTAGATAATAATAATACATCAGTATTTGTTCATCAATTATGACAAATATATCATATTAATGTGAGATGTTAATAATCGGGGAAACTGGGTGTAGGACACACAGAAACAATTTATACTACCTGTGCAATTTTTTATGATCTAAAATTATTCTAATGTGAAAAGTTTATTTTAAAAATGAGAGTTAACATCGAAAACAAATTTAAAGTTTAAAGTCCACATAATTTGTAATATGATTAGAATATTTAATGCATTTCTCACTAAATAAATATTTAAGGGTAAAATATATATATATATTTATAAATTAAAATATACTCTTTCCACAAAATCTGGAAAGGTATAGAAGGAGGAGAATGGAGAAAAGAGGTAAATCTAAAGGTTTCCTACTATATAATTTATGATTTTTATGGAGAAATATAGATTGTTTAGATGTTAGGGGTTATTATTAGAGAAACTGAAATAATTGTAGGCCATCCAAATCAACAGAGGAGAAACTGACAAAGTCAAAACAAAAAACATGATAAGAATAAGGTCAATAGGTAATCAATAGTCAGATCAGGTATTAAAAAATTAAATCTTCCTTTAGAAAGAGAAGACTCTCACAGTGGGTGAAAAACAAAATCCAGTTTTATGGCATTAGTAAAAACCTACCTGAAAATATGACATTTTTCAAGTTGAAAATAATGGGCCAGGCAAGGTGGCTTGTGCCTGTAATCCTAGCACTCTGGGAGGCAGAGGTGGGTGGATTGCTTGAGTTCAGGAGTTTGAGACCAACCTGAGCAAGAGTGAGAACCCGTCTCTACTAAAAATAGAAAAACTAGCTGGGCATTGTGGCAGATACCTGTAGTCTCAGCTACTTGGGAGGCTGAGGCAGGAGGATCACTTGAGTCCAGGAGCTTGAGGTCGCTGTGAGGCATGATGCCGTGGCACTCTATTCTGGGCAACAGAATGAGACTCTTGTCTCACCAAAAAAAAAAAAAAAAGTTGAAAATAATGAAAGGCAAAACTGTAACAAAAGAATGCTCAGTAAGTATAGACAAGAAAAAGAAAGCATAGGTGGCCTTATTACCACAACCGCTTATCTTCAATTTCTCTCCTGTTGCCTTCCTCAGTTACTGCACAGACAACCAGAGTTCCCATCAGGCCTGATAACAGAACATTCTGTCCTTTTCCCCAGTAAATCTGAGAATCTCGAAAAACATTTAGATTATCCTAAAATCTCTTCCCTTGTCATTGCCTCTTGCCCCGGGCCTCTAAATGATTCATTGCAGTCCTCTTGTCTCTGCAGATCTTTCCAATCTATGCCACTTACAGGGCCCCCAATTGTGTGCCCAAACACAGCCAATATAAGGCTGTCATATTTAATTAGTTCTGACTAAGACCTGAGGATAGTAATTACATGTTAACTGAGTTAACCGGATGGAAAGACTTGATGTTGTGATATGTCACTTATCCCCAAATTAATCAGTGAATTTTATGTAATTCCAACCAAATGCCAAAGAAATTTTATTTTAAGGAAATGACAATGTATTCTAAAATTTCAATGTAAGAATAAAAATGTAAGAATATCTAAGACAATAAAAAAATATAATCAAGGGGTACTAATCCTGAACAGACCAAAACATAATATGAAGTAATTGTAATTAAAGAGTTATTTCTGTTGTAGGAAAAGACCAGAAGTTCTCAGCCTGTGGGTCGGGACCCCTTTGGAGGTCAAACGACCATTTCACAGGGGTCGCCTTAGACCATCGGAAAACACATATTTCCAATGGTTTTAGGAACTGAGACACGGCTCCTCTATCCATCTACAGGTAGATCGGCCCACATGAAGATACACCCACATACGAGTACCTGGCGTGATGACATCATCGTGCCAACCCCATCACATATACCCCGTACAAATACAGGTGTATGTGACAGGGTTGGTGCCGTAATGTACTTATGTGGACCAGTCACACATGTGTAGAGAGCAGCTACTGTGTAGAAAGCAGCTTCTATGTTGAAAGCAGCTACTCTGTTAAAAGCAGCTACTGTGTTGAAAACAGCAGTATTGGAGGTAAAACAACACTTCATGAATTATAATTACTGGGTAAATATAAAATCATGTACTGTGAAATCATCAACTACTGAAAAAAAAGATAAATCTGCACCATGGGAATTTAATCTGGATGCTGATCAGTCTGTTTATATTCAGCTGTGGTTGATGTGAATACTGCCTCCTTGTGATAGTAACAGGTATGTAAAAAGAAACACAGAAAATGGTAAATTATAGGAAACTTTAATGAGCTGTATTGACTGAACTATGCCATGTATCATCTTTTGTATCAATAAAGCTATTGTTATATATTATTTTCATTAACAAACCATCCCATGACAATGAATCATGTAGAAAAGAACATTTTTTTTGATACAGAGCCTCAAGCTGTCACCCTGGATAGACTGCCATGGCACCACAGCTCACAGCAACCTCCAATTCCTGGGCTCAAACGAGTCTCCTGCCTTTGTCTCCCAAGTAGCTGGGACTATAGGCACCCGCCACCACGCCCGGCCATTTATCAGGTGTCATTGTTGTTTGGTGGGCCGGGGCTGGATTCGAACTCGCCAGCTCAGGTGTACGTGGCTGACGCCTTAGCCCGTTGAGCCACAGGCACCGAGCAGTAGAAAAGAACATTAAGAAGGGCAGTGCCTGTAGCTCAACAAGTACGGCGCCAGCCTCATATGCTGGAGGTGGTGGGTTCAAACCCGACCCTGGCCAAAAACTGCAAAATAATAATAATAATAAATAAATAAACTCCATAATATTAAAAAAAAAGAACATTAAGAAAAGAAAATATAGTGAGGATTTTTTATAGTATGGTTTTACCTCAATAATTATAGCAGGGATTGAGAAACTGCAATGTGTTGTTTGTTGTGAAGTTCTATCAGCCGAATCTATGAAGCCAAACAACTAAAACGCCATTTTGATAACAAGCATCCTAGCTTTGCCAGCAGGGATACCAACTATTTTAGAAGCAAAGCTGATGGACTCAAGAAAGCTAGACTTGACACTAGTAGCAAGTACCACAAACAAAACCTAGCAGCCGGTGAAGCTTCATATTTGGTGGCACTTAGAATCACCAGAGCTATGAAACCTCACACCATTGCTGAGGATTTACTGTCGCCAGTGGCCAAAGACATTGCTGGGCTCAAGTAATCTCCTTGCTTCAGCTCCTGACTGACTGGGACCATAGGCGCCTGCCATGACACCAGGCTAATTTTTCTATTTAGTAGACATGAGGGTCTTGCTCTTGCTCAGGTTGGTCTTGAAATCCTGAGCTCAAACAATCCACCCACCTCTGTCTCCTCGAGTGCTGGGATTACAGGGGTGAGCCACTACATCTGGTCTAAATAGTATTACAATAAAAAAAAGGGCGGCGCCTGTGGTTCAGTGTGTAGGGCGCCGCCTGTGGTTCAGTGTGTAGGGCGCCAGCCCCGTGTGCCGAGGGTGGTGGGTTCGAGCCCAGCCCCAGCCAAACTGCAACAAAAAAAATAGCTGGGCCTTGTGGCAGGTGCCTATAGTCCCAGCTACTTGGGAGGCTTAGGCAAGAGAATCGCTTAAGCCCAAGAGTTGGAGGTTGCTGTGAGCTATGATGCCACAGCACTCTACCAAGGGTGACATAGTGAGATTCTGTCTCTAAAAAAAAATTTTTTTTTCTCAGTTGGAATTTCTAACATCATAAATATTAGTAGTAGCTATGGCACATAAACAAATGCTTTTTAAGGTCTTCCATAATTTTTAAGAGAGTAAGACATCCTAAGACCAAAAAGTTTGAGAACACATAGAATTTCTGGCAGCACAACTGCATTTGACATGGACCACTATTGAGTGCAATTTTTGTTAATCAGCTAAGAACATAGCCAAGACCACTGATGCCATTTACAGTCCACAGAATTTTTTTTTTTTCTACTCAGGTTTTGTAGTTTTAAAATAAGAGATTGTTTTATCACAGTTATAGAGATTCCCTCCTGGGACTTTACACTCTTCAGCCTCATTAAAACAAGCTATCTCAACTCATGGGTCTCAAATTCTTTGGGTTTTTTTGTGTGTGTTTGCATGTGTATGTGTCACTCCTGTGGTAATCACTTACTGCTTCAAAGCCCTTTTTCTAGTGAACAGCCATTCTAAGTGACTGCAAGTACCAATTTAAGCAAGTTTTCTCATATTTTGCTAAAAGCTGCCAAATTCTCATCCCTTTAAATGAACTGTATTTCATTACCTTTGTCCCGAAGAGCCCAGAGATTCCCTTCAAGTTTACTCAACTATCAAAGGGTCTTTGTCAGCATCTACTCTTGGTACCAATTTCTGCATTAGTTAGGGCTTTTAATTAGAAGCAATAGAAGTAGATATTGATTAATTTAAGAAAAATAGTATATTGCAAAATTTAGTTATATCAAAATAAACAGGAATATATTGAAAAACAGGAGTATATTGGGCAGCTCACAGATTTAATGCAAAAATTAGAGCATTGAGATCAAAAAACTAGAAGAGATAAAGAGAGCCACAGGGTTAGAGTTCAGGCTGAGGCTAAGGTTAGGGCTACAGCTGGGGTCAGGTGTAGGGCAATGCTAGAGTCATTGTGAACATAGTATGGACTCTTGATGTCTCATGCATGCTTTCTTTACCAAGCTAATGCACTCATCTTCCATTAACCTTTCTCGAAAATGACTCCTATCTGAATAGTAACTGGTTCACCCCTGGAAATTAGGCTGCCTACTCTTAGTAGGTGGCAGCCAATGCCTGGCTAATCCTGGCATTCAAAAGTGACACCCTAAGCCCAGCACGGTGGCTCACACCTTTATTCCTAGCACACTGGGAGGCTGACACAGGTGGACTGCTGGAGCTTAGGAGTTTGAAACTAGCCTGAGCAAGTGTAGACCCAGGCTCTAAAAAATAACAGGGCACTGTGACAGGTGCCTATTGTCTCAGCTAGTCTGGAGGCTGAGGCAAGAAAATTACTTGAGTTCAAGACTTTGAGGTGCTATGAACTATGACACCACAGTACTCTACTGAGGATGACAAAGTGAAACTCTGTCTCAAAACAAACAAAAAAAAAAGTGACACCCTTATTTCAAAGTGGGGCCAAATCTGGAGTGCAGTTCTGGTTCAGAGCTTCCAGTAGGTATTGGCCAGATCAGGTCTTCAGCTAGACTACATCATTGCTTAGCTTTTCCCTGTGACCTGTCCTGCTTCGCTTATTCCCCTCCTCCTAAGAGAACTTCCCCGATAAGCTGGTGAACAAGAATCCCCTTCTGAGGTTCTACTTCTGAGCAGCTCACAGTGAGCAAAAATTCATATATAAGAAAGAGATTCATGTTCTGCCTGCCAAAACTGTCAAACATCCACAATATCTACCTTAATTACAAAAGAAAACAGGACACATACTCTCACTGACTACATACCACACTACTGAGACTGTTTCTCTCTCTACTTTCAAGAGGCTCCAGGAGACAGGATTGTATCTTTTTGTTCATTGATTTAGACATAGGCTAATATAGTGCCTGACACATGGCAGGCCCTCAATATATATCTGTTGAATGAATGGATGGATAATACATAGGGTTCCCCTGATTCTACTCTTAGATTGCTGTGTATTTCAGAGAGTACTGATGCCAGACTTTTTCTCTTATAGCAATCTGATGTTCTCCATTTACAGCCAGGACATTAGTGCAGTTCAATGCCCCAATTATTCAACTCTAAATGACCCCTTGTCACACACACACACACACACACACACACACACACACACACACACACACACACTCATTTCTTGGCTGAATCATTTCCCTCCTCTTTATATCTTCACGATCATCTCTGTTCTTTCATTCTTTGAAGATAATTTTTCTTCCTTCATTATAAAAATTTGAAACCAAATTAATAAGAACTGTCTCTAACTAGTATAAAAATAGACAGCTCAAATGGAGCAAAATTAATAAGCTAGAAACAGACCTTAATGCATATATCAAGAAATTGGACTATAATGAGGGATGCATTACAAATTTCAGAGGAAAGGGAGAATTTTAGTGTGAAGATAAGTGATTAATTATTATGAAGAGTAATCAAATTATATTCTAATTTCCCAATATTCACCAAAATAAATTCCAGAAAAACTGAAATAATAAAAGTAGAAAAATAAGCTAACCATATTCATTTCATATCTTCAAATGAAAAAATTATGTATATATGTATGTATATTTACTTATTTATTTTGAGGCAGTGCCTCACTCTGTTGCCTAGGCCAAAATACAGTGGTGTGTGTGATAGCTCATTGAAACCTCCAACTTCTGGGCTGAAGCAATTCTTAGTCTCCCAAAGTTCTGGGATTACAAGCATGAGTTATTGGGTCCAGCCAGAAATAATATATGTATGTGTGTGTGTGTGTGTATATAGGTTTTTTTGGAGTTTTTTTTGGTCAGGGCCAGGTTTGAACCTGCCATCTCCTGTGTATGGGGCTGGCATCCTACTCCTGGAGCCACAGGGGCCACCCTGCCAAAAATAATATTTACAAAATCACAGAGAAGGGCAGCGCCTATGGCTTAAAGAAGTAGGGTGCCGGCCCCATATGCTGGAGGTGGTGGGTTCAAACCCAGCCCTGGCCAAAAACTGCAAAAAGAAAAAAAAAAAAAGGCTCAGCGCCTGTGGCTCGACAGGCTAAGGCGCCAGCCACATACACCTGATCTGGTGGGTTTGAATCCAGCCTGGGCCCGCCAAACAACAATGATGGCTACAACCAAAAAATGGCCGGGCGCTGTGGCAGGTGCCTATGGTCCCAGCTACTTGGGAGGTGGAGGCAGGAGACTCGCTCGAGCCCAGGAATTGGAGGTTGCTGTGAACTGTGATGCCACAGCACTCTATCCAGGGTGACAGCTTGAGGCTCTGTCTCAAAACAAACAAACAAACAAAAAAACCCCTACATTTAGAAGAAAAAAAATCACAGAGGAAATGTTAAATATTTGACACCACCCTATCACACAGGAATTCATTCTCATAAAAAATCAGAGATGTTTGCCAAAACTGATTTATAAGAATGCTCACAGTTAACAGTATGTAGAAAAGAAAAAGGAAACTAGCTTTTGAGATTCTTTTTCTTTCTTTTTTCTTGGGGGGGTAAAATAATTCAAAATTTATTTTCCAACAGACAGACGGCATCATCAGGTACAGCTACAGGGGTTTCTCCATAGATCATACCTTCACAAGGCATCATTAGCTCAACAGTGAGAAAGCCACTGGTATGTTCTATGTAACAATATTCACTTCACAGTGTGAACAGTAGCTATTATAGTGTTCACTTAAAATTCCAGAAGGAAAGGCACAACTGAGTGCAAAAACAAAAACAAGAAAAAGAAAAGAAAAAAGAGGATCCCAAAGTTAGGTGCAATAACTAAGAAATAAGACTTTGAGTAACAGGCGGCGCCCGTAGCTCATTGGGTAGGGTGCAGGCCACATACACCAAGGCTGGTAGGTTCGAACCCGGTCCAGGCCAGTTAAAACGACAACTGCCACAACAACAAAAATAGTCAGGTGTTGTGGTGGGCGCCTGTAGTCCCAGCTACTCAGGAGGCTGAGGAAAGAGAATCATTTAAGCCCAAGAGATGGAGGTTGCTTGAGCTGTGATGCCAGGGCACTCTACCAAAGGCAACAGCTTGAGACACTGTTTCCAAAAAAAAAAAAAAACTTTGAATAACAGTCTTAATCCACTTTTTACGCAGTGTTTCATTATTGGTTCAATATTAATACATGTACAAAAGGAGATTACAAGGAGTCACAAAAATCATCTTGAAGGTCCAGCTGTTCCATCAATATGTCAATTCTTAGGTTAAAGACTGGGCCTGAGAATACTTCAGTGGTCATAAAATAGGAAAATAGAGACTATGGCTACAAAAAAGAAAAAACAAATGAGGTAGATACATTAAAGCTTTCACACCCAGGACTTGCCTGTTTCAACTTCGTAGCCTTCATGAAATACTCATAGGGTGGGGGTGGGGGGAATCATCATAATTTTTTATTTTTTTTGTAGAGACAGAGTCTCACTTTATGGCCCTCGGTAGAGTGCCGTGGCGTCACACAGCTCACAGCAACCTCCAACTCCTGGGCTTAGGCGATTCTCTTGCCTCAGTCTCCTGAGTAGCTGGGACTACAGGCACCTGCCACGACACCCGGCTATTCTTCTGTTTTGCAGTTTGGCCGAGGCCAGGTTTGAACCTGCCACCTTCGGTATATGGGTTGGCGCCCTACTTGATGAGCCACAGGTGCCACCCAGGAATCGTCATAATTGCTTGGTATAAGTTATACCAAGGAAATTCAACAAAGTCAGTATGCGAGCCTGTGACAGGAAACACACCCTTGCACGACTTTCTTCTTAAGAATGAAAACCCAGTTTTTCATTACAGTAGGCAGAGGTGATGCCTCACTCAGGTGCCCACCTCTTCTGGTATTCAGGAAGACGAAGTCATCCAGGAAGGGTGGGGAGGACACTGGCACTTTCAGTGCTCCAGATGAATTGTATTTAAATAAGCACCAACCCACACATTGTCTCCCTAAGGACCAAATAAGTCCATTTGAGGGCATACTATTTAAGGTTCTAGGGTTGAAGTAATTTTATAATTCTACAACCTTAGTATTTTTAAAAAATACATTCAAAAAAAAAAAAAGAAAGAAAGAAAGAAAGAAAAAAGATAGGGACAGGGGTGGGGGCATTTATAAAACAAGTCCCTAAATAAATGGATGACAGACCTTGTCCATTTACCCCACAGTTACCATGAACGTACACAGGACCCCTCCTCCAAACTTAGGCTAAGTAGTTGTCTTTTCGACTGTGGTTCAGTAAGTTCCAACTGTTGAACCTTGAAATAGGTAACAGTCTTTGGAAAATGTCACTCTATGTTTGTACAAAGTTCTATGTATACAGTTTACCACAAGTAACAAAGCTACTTTGCAAGACCAGCTTCTTTCCAAAATTAAAAAAAAAAAATTCTAGTCTATATTTGTATTGGTATGAATTTTATTTTGATTTTTCTTTTCTTTTTTTTTTTTTTGCAAAGTAGCATAGCAACAATCTTGATGGTAAGACTGCCAGAGGTTGTGGTCACAATGGTAGTAAACATCATTTGCATATCTGTAAGAAAAAGAAAACAGGAGGAAGAGATGGGTTCTATAAGAAAATGAAAAAAGCAGCTTCTAGAGATTTCACTCTGCCTGCATTTCTCCTCCCATGACAGTCGTCCTTTAGCTTAGCTGACCAAAATCTTGTTTTCTTCCAGGAAGTGAGGGCACCTGGCTTTTCCACATTGGTACTAACACCTGATTAGGAAACATATACCTTGGAAGCAAGAGTGTTATTACCGGGAGGGAGGGAATCCCACTGCTCTGGATCACAAAGATCTCATTGGTCTTCATCGCCAGACCACCATAAAGCATGCTGATGTACTGGTTCCACATGACAGGGTCCCTGTTCATCGAAGGGGCCAGGATTTCCTTGGGAAACATTTCTTAGACTCTCTTTCTGTCAGTACCTAACAGAGGCATGGTATTCTCTATGGCCAGCTTCCCCCTACAGCTTGCTGAGTTATTGTTCGCCCTGTGGGTCATGTAGTGGACCTTCAAGTTACCCGTGGTGGTAAAAGCTCGACTGCACATGTTGCATACAAAAGGATTCTCTCCTGTGTGAGTCTGCTCATGAATCTCGAGAGCACTGGCAGATGAAAATCTTCCCATACCTCATGCAGACAAGTTGCTTGGCCTGTAGGTATGGCTGGGTGGCTAACACAGGGGTCATCTTAGGGGACAAGGTTGAGGGGCCCACAAACACTCCAGGAAACTAGCTTTTATTCTGGACAAGGAGAGAGTGTCTCTCCCTTCCTCCATCAGAGACTGTGTATGGAGGGTGGCCTAATAGTTTGGCCTAGATTTTTAAAAGCAAACTTTAATATTCGAATAATCTGAAGATTTTTTGCAAAGGTAAAAAGAATGGGAGACATTTGTTTAGGAAAACTCCTGAATAACCCTTGCAAATGATGAGAAGTTAGATTAGGTCAGTTCTATATAGAGAGGTGATTAAAAGAGTTTAGGTGCTGCACCAGATGAGTTGATAGGATCTATAATTTTTACCTGAAGACAAGGAAGAAAAAGGGTGAAGTCCTAACTGGGTAGAAGAAATGAGAAGGGAAAGCAGAAAGGGCTATAGGAAGAGCCCTAGGGAGGAGGATGGCACCTGTCAGTGGACGGCCTCAGGGGCTTGCAAGATCTAAATGTGCCATACTCCATTGTGCCCATTGAAATGTTTTTATATATATGTACATGAACATAAATAAATATATATACAAATATATAAATATAAATATATATACACACACAAATATATGTGTGGATAGACAATATGTGTATATGCACACATACTATATATATATGTATATGACACACATACATTATGCATATATACAAAGGGTGCCAAAAATGTTAAGAGATGTTATCTATGTATTACTTTTCAAAGATGAATTGAAGGTACCGTGACGGTCAAGGGTATCACGCTATGTTATGCATGTCCATTTTACCTGTGACCCCTATACTTTCAGGGGATGATTGATTTTACTTCCAACAAGATCTCTTAAAATGTGTACACATTTTTTTTGGCATGTCCTATATTTGTTATAGATGTGTACACATGTGTAATATATAATTGTATGTATACATATAACAAATATATGTTCATTTAAATTGTATAAAGTACAGATAAAATTAATAATTAATAGTACAGTTATATCATTCCAAATTCAAAATGTACAAAATATACCTTTTATGCTTAGTCCTGCACCTGTCCACATCTCCTCCAAGGTGAGAAATTACTGGTTTCATATACATTCTTCAAATGCTGGAACTACTCTTGATGACTGTAAGCAAATATCTATTTATATTATTTTTCTTATTTTTTTTCTCTCCACAAATGGTAGTATACTATGCTCAGTTTTATGCACCATCCCCTTAATATCTAATCTTGGAGATATTTTCACCTTCACATACAAAGATCAAATTTGTTAACAACAAAAAAATGTGGTTTATACTTTGGACAAGGTGAGCCTTATTTCTCATAAAAGAGTTTGTGAATGGCCACCCACAGGCTGGAAAGCAGAGCCCTGTCTAGAAGCCCGGAACACGTGTCTCAAAGGACAGAAAAAAGGAACAAGATTTTATACTGAGCAGAGTGGTCAAATATACATATTCAACAAGCTATAGAAAGATCCATGAATATTTATGGAAAGAGAAATTCTGCACATTTGTAATTATGCTTTATTTCTTCCATCCACTCATGGCTGGGAACTCAATTTTAATGTGGGTCTCCTTGGCTGAGAGGAATTTGTTCACTTAGCAGAGGGCTTAGGATTGATTTTATTTTTATTAATAATTCACTAATTCTGCCTGATGTGGTGGTTCATACCTGCAATACTAGCATTCTGGGAGGCTGGGGTGGGATGATCCCTTGAGCTCAGGAATTTGAGACCAGCCTTAGCAGGAGTGAGACCCCATCTCTCCTAAATAGAAAAATTAGCCCAGTATCATGGCAAGCACCTGTAGTCCCAGCTACTCCGTAGGCTGGGGCAGGAGAATTGCTTGAACACTGGAGCCTGAGGTTGTGGTAAGCAAGGTTGATGCAATAGCACTCTAGCTTGGGCAACAGAGTGAGACTCTTTCTCCAAAAAAAAATAATAAAAAAATTACAAATTAATTTCTAAATTAATCACTCTCCTCCGGATGGAAATTTGAGTTATAACTGATTTGTTTTTATTACAAACAAGATGCAACAAATACTCTTGTCCATAGGTCATTTTGCAAATGTAAGGATATATCTGTTGGATAAATTCATAAAAGTGGAATTCCTGGATCAATGGAGATGTGTATGTCATTTTCATAGATACTGCCAAATTTCTCTCCTATCAGCAATGAATAAGCAATACCTGCTTTCTAACACCATTCCCACCACCATGGCTGATATTCAGTTTTCTTTCCATTTCTGTGCTATCACCTCTGTCTGTTATTGCCACATCTTCAGTAAAAGTCTATACTACATAGTACCATGAGTTTGGGAAGTGAAAGAGGAGGAAGAAAGCACTGTTAAAAGTACAGTTGAAGAGGATCACAATATATCACCACAAAACATGCCACTTTGACATATCAAGTATTTTGAACTGAAGGCAATTGAAAAACAGCAGATTTCAGGGTTAGGCTTGGTTAACAGTTGGATGGGAGAAGCAGGAGATGCAGGAGTGGTCTCTAATCTCTTTTTCCTATCTAAAAAGTAGTGTATAAATTTCCTATGAGAAGGTTAACCTCCCTGTACTACGAAGAGAACATTCTTGTCATTGGAGGTGGGGAGTTGATATCAACTTGAAACTGTAAAAACCTTACTAAGACAATGCTTATCTCCCATTTGCTTTCCCCTGTATTTCCTAGTCTCCCTTTTACTATTTACTATCTCCTAGT
The DNA here is from genome assembly GCA_963574655.1 of Perodicticus potto. Taxonomy (NCBI): domain Eukaryota; kingdom Metazoa; phylum Chordata; class Mammalia; order Primates; family Lorisidae; genus Perodicticus; species Perodicticus potto. The sequence continues at coordinate 34,627 of CAUYRH010000533.1, forward strand.
CCAAATCTCTTTTCTATTGTCCTTTCCCATTTCTACAATTTATTGCTTTTTGTTAAAACGGTATATGTGTCCCTAGATCTAGTCATGTATTTGGATCTTTGTTTCTTTTTATGAAGGTTTCCATGTGAACATAAAAAAAAAAAAAAAACTGAAAAGTAAACATCAAATAAAACTCTCTTTTATCAGTTTAATTCAAGGTCCTAGTCACAGATATTAGAGGAAAATTTCTCTTCTTCTACATTTTTAAGTATATGAGGGTAAGTAGGATCAGATGTGAATAAGATATGCTGTAGATAAGATGATAAGAAAGTACCAAGGCTTAAGAAGCATGTCATGGGAATAGATGAAAATATATGGTTTCTCTGAAAATCCAGCCCACCCTGGAGTTGCCACAGTATGTGCAAAGGATGCTAGACAGTCATTAATCTTGTTATTAAAGGAAAAGATGTCCCCAAATGCCATAATTTTTAAGGGCTCTTAGATTGCTAATATTATAACTGTGAAAATCCCATCCAAGAGAGAGGTAATGTATGGTTCTTCCAGTGTGTATTCACTGGAAGGTGCTGGATGATCATGCTCCTTCCACCAGAGTAATGAACCACATTTAGTTCTGAGGCTCCCAGACTTAGTTCTGTTTCCAGGAGAATCCATTCTCTGAGAGTTGAGACCCCATGACATCACGGTCATCTTCTGTGCCTAGTTCTAGAGGGGAATTTACAGTCTGGAAAGTACCATGGAAACTATTTCCTGTCCTCTGAATTTATGCCCCCAGCTAGATTTTTTCCCACTTCTAATTCATTCATTTATGTTTTTATCTTTAGTAATGCTTTCTTTTATTTCCATGGTGATCATTTTGTTATTTTTCTAAGCTTCTGGTCCTTGAATTAAACCCAACAAGTAACTGGCAAATCCACAATCATAATGAACAACTTCAAAACACCTTTATCAGGAACTGGCAAAGCAAGTAGGACAGAGCAACATAAAAAGATAGTTTAGAAGATTTGAACATTAGCTCAAAAGTAGGCATATGAAATTTTGAACCCAACAAATAAGAAATATACCTTCTTTTTAAACTCCTGTGGAACATTTACAAATATTAGCCATTCATTACACCATGAAGACAATTTCAATTAATTCCGAAATCCAAATGACATTTGTGTCAACCATAAAATTTAACCAATTGTCAATTAAAAACTACAACTTTTGGCTTGGTGCCTGTGGTTCAAGCTGCTAAGGCGCCAGCCACGTACACTTGAGCTGGTAGGTTCGAATCCAGCCTGGGCCGCCAAACAACAATGACAGCTGCAACCAAAAAATGTCCTGGAGTTGTGGCGAGCGCCTATAGTCCCAGTTACTTGGGAGGAGGAGGCAGGAGACTTTCTTGAGCCGAGGAATTGGAGGTTGCTGTGAGCTGTGATGCCACAGCTCTCTCTCCAGGGTGACAGCTTGAGGCTCTGTCTCAAAACAACAACAACAAAAAAAACTACAACTTCTATATATCTCTTAGATTCAAAATAAAATGCAAATTAGGGATGCCATACCTTTTTATATCTTTGGAGGTAGTACAATTTCTGAAGTTTAAAAACATCTGCTTTGTGCATTGTTTTTGCTTCCTTTGAGTTACTGGTTTGCTTATCTTATTTTTTTAAGAGATGTGTTCTTGCTATGTTGGAGAGGTTAGTTGCACTTGGTTTTCTTATTTTAATCTTTTTCATGTTAATCTTTTCTCACATATCTTGATATTTCTGATTATGTGTTCATTTGCAAAAGTAAAGCACCAAAGGGCTGACTCAGTGGGGTTTTTGCTTTTTTGCACGTTTTGAGGGTTTATTAATTAGTGAAGTCCATTTTATGTTCTGGGAGTGTGGTAATTTTTTAAAAAATGACATCTAGAAGCACAGTTTCTTTTTATGAAGAGATTTTTCTTCTTGACATTCTTCCTGTGCGAATGTCTTTTCCTGACAAATAATATTCCAATCTTCAGATGGGAGATGAGAAGACTAGCTCTATTATTCTTTGCAGAAAAGAGGACTAAGGAAAAGCTTTATGATTCAGAAGGCAGATTTTCCTTCTCCATTGCCCCAGGCCTTTTGTTCAGGATGTTTAGAAAGTATTTCAATGTTTCACCTTAAAGGCAAAATCCACTGCATGGAAGATGTCCTCTGTGTGGTAAGTGGTAATGGAGATACCCATTATCAAGATGAAGATTAAATGCCTCAGGATTGATGTTAGTTGCTGAGTTAGGGTTGAGTCTGCCATGGATTGTCTTCTTATCTGCAAGTGCTTTCTGTGTACGAAAAATGCCTCAGAGTTTCCATCTGATGGTGGTTTACTTCCTTGTTTTTACTTGTTTTTAAATGCCCTTACAATTTCAATCTCAATTCAGTCATTTCAGTGAGGTTTTGGAAAGCCTCGTGGTAAATTCATGGGTCTGTTCTTCATTTTGAATCTTTAGTCCAAATTATTTTGTGAGGACTATTATAGCTTTTCCTGAGTGTCTTGTTTTTGTTCCTTTCTAAGTGAAAGTGAAATGTTTTTCTTAGGGGCCACCCTGAGCATCTTTGAAGTTTTTTTCTCCCTAGGATCCAAGAGAATTTTCTTAATTTGTTTTCCCTTTCCCTTAAAAAATTTTTGGGCTGACTATACATGCATTATTATTCATGTATACTTCTTTGTCCAAAGAAAATAATGATGGAGTTGGGGCATAATATTAACAGGTTCATTTATTCCCTGGAAACACCCAAAGAACCTAGGTTAAGAAGTTTCAGGATCTGATATTGTTTCTGACATTAACTTTCAGGTTATTTATCAAACTCAGAATAAAGTAAATATTTCATTAACTTTTATGTCTTCGTGAATTCCAGAGTAGTGCAGGAGGAAACTTTTTTCACACCAAAGCTGTTAAGTGCAAAGAACTGACAATAATGGATACTGTAAGATTTTTGAGACGACAGGAAGGGTCAGAAGCAAAAGAATAGATGCGATTTCCCTCCGAACAGCTCCTCTTTCTAGTAAAGGTTAGCAAAATGCGTTCTTCAACAAGCGACATCGGCATCACCTGGTAACTTCATAGAAATGCACAATTTCAGGCCTCATCTAGATCCACAGAATCAGAAGTTCTGTGGGTGGGGTCATAAATCTGTGGTTTAGCAGGCGCTCCAGGTGATTCTTATGTTCAAGTCTGAAAACAATCCTGCTATCTAGAAAGGGAGGAAGCTGAAGCGTGGAGCTGGTTCTAAAGTGCCTGGTAGTTGGAAATTGTGGGCCTGGAGCTTTGAAAGTCAAGACCAATCAGCCAGAGGTCAGAGGACCTGTTTTGTTTACTCTCTTACAAAAGGAAGACGTTCACAGCCTTCTCTTCTCTGGAGTGAGGAATCCGAGACACCTCGTCCACCTGAGCTCCTGGAGGAAATAATGCCAGAAAGGAAATAATGGAAGGAAACATAAGAGGACAGTGCGGGCGGGGAAAGAAGAAATGATGAGGCCAAGGGCTCTACAGTCCACAATTCTGCACAGGTAGGTCCACTCTTAGTCAAATACCCCTAGCACCCATTTAGGATGGAAGGACTGTCCGTCACGGCCCCCCACTTCCGGGCGTAGCCAATAAGAACTGAAATTCTCAGCCAATCAGCGCCTTGGATTTCTTCCGGCGTTCAGCGCGCTTCCATGGAGACGGAATGGGCAAATCCAAGCACAGAAGGTCTGCTGTGAGTCCCGCCTCCCTCCAGTACTTCCCGCCCCGGTCGCCTGCAGGTGGACCGGTCTAGAGGCAGGTTGTCATACCCTTAGGGTGGAGGAAACGGCCCTCGCAGCCTCTCACTTCCGGGCCCCCGCCGGAATGGCAACTACTCAGCCAGTCAGCGCTTTGTGCTCCTTCTGGCGTTCTGCGTGCAGCCCTGGAGACGGGATGGACGAATCCAAACACAGAGGGGTGCTAGATCCGAAGCTAGCGTCGCGCGTGCCTCTGTTTCATTGCTTCCCCCCCCCCGTACTTGGGCCTGTGGACCTATCCCAAGGCGGAGGCCGCGCAGTGCGCACCCGCGGGAGCGGTCTAGTGGACTAGCTGTTTCTCCCGACCAAGCTATCAGGTGTGTGGCTGTGCCGGTTTTAGTAGCCACAAGTCGGGGTTCGTGTCTCCCTCAGCAGATACGGAAGACAGCGCAGGCTTGGGGGGGGGGGCCTTCGCTCCTTATGTCCATGAACTTAGTGCTTTCTGTGAGTCCTGCTTTGCGCTGGCATTAAACTAAAACCCATACGGTTTTATCTGGGCTTTGGGTCTGGGCACACAGGACATCTCTTCCGGGACCTAATTGCCAGGGCATAGAGGGGTGATTGGGCCACTCAACGTTCCTCGGCTTGGGAGATGCGCTTTATGGACGCCACTTCTTAAAACCCAGAGCTAGCTGCATCTTGACCGCCCGGGAGCGCTTCCCGGGCTCCAAGCCAGCTTAGCTGTGGACGGAGGGAGGTAGTGGAAGCAGCCAGGTCGCTGGCGGCGTGCTGCTTGGGGACCTGGCAGTGGGTGATACGTAGCTACTCTGAGCCTGCAGTTAAGCGAGAAGAAGGACCTGTAGAAAATGCTTAGCATAGTGCCTGCAGCTCTTTATGTCCCAGGGAAAGGTGGATTTCCTGGCCGTTCGCGAAGTTAAGCGTGCATGAAAGACACCAGAGTGTATGTATTAACACAAATTTCTGGGCCCTACCTCTGGCGTTTCTGATTCTGGAGATCTGGGGTGGAGGTGAGAATTTGCATTTCTCTTCTCCCAGGGGCTGCTGATGTAGTGGTAGCCTGTGATCTTGACGTAGGTGGGAATATTTGGAGGGGGGGGGAGGGAGAGTTCCAGTCTTGACCCGTACACTCGCTTCACCTGTTCTGTATCAGTTGAATGCAGGACATGCCCCTTGTGATTTAAAGGCTTCATTTGCACTTGTGTGATTTGCTCTGCTTTCTGGCTTTTCAGACGCTTCTTAGGTGAACTTGTAGATTAAAAGAGACTCTAGCGGTGCACCATGTTTTTAGAAAACGAGGAAGACTAAACTATGGTTTCTGGGAAAGGACTCTTGCATGAGAAAACTATTTTTTAAAGTTAGGAAGTAATGACTATGAAGGTTAGGAGAGTGGTTACTGAAGGGATGAGAAAGGATTAGAATGAGATAGACTCATGGAGAGGCTTCTAGTGTGGGGCCCGCAAAGTGCTATTTCCTCACGTGGGTGGTGAGTACGTGTCTTTTTTTTTTTTTTTTTTGATACAGTCTTCACTTTGTAGCCTTTGTTAGAGTGCCTTGAAGTCACAGCTCACAGCAACCTCAAACTCTTGAGCAAATTCTCTTCCCACAGCCTCCGACTATCTGGGAATACAGGCGCCTGCTACAATGCCTGGCCTTTTTTTTTTTTTTTTTTTAGAGAGGACTGCTTGTTCTGGCTCAGGCTGGTCTTGAACTCATGAGCCAAGCTGTTGGGCCTAGGCCAGTGGTTCTCAACTTTCTTAATGCCGCGACCCTTTAATACAGTTCCTTATGTTGTGGACCCCAAACCATAAGGTTATTTTCGTTGCTCCGTCATAACTAATTTTGCTACTGTTATGAATGTAATGTAAATACCTGATATGCAGGATGTATTTAGGCGACCCTGTGAAAGGGTTGTTCAACCCACAGGTTGAGAATGACTGGCCTAGGCTAAGACAGAAAGGTGTCAGGCCTAGGCTATAATGGAAAGATACCAGTTAACTCCGGGCCAATTTCCGGACTGAACGGTTTCAAAAAAAAAAAAAAAAAAAAGAAATAACTATAGTTCACTCCCAAGATAGATGGAAAAGTACTAATTAATTTCTTGCTTCTAGTTCACTCCAAGTTTCTTGCTTGGCTGACTTCCTGGGAAACAGACTGGGAGGTACCAACTATTCTCAGACTGACTTTTAAACAATACCAGGTGGGGAAAATACTGAAACTAAGATGTATGGGGGGGGGGAAGTACTGAAACTAAGGTGTATAGGTGGAAAATATTAAAACAAAGATGTATGATGTATGACTAAGCTGTAAAATTCTGCTTCTGTACAATGCTTGCTTGCTACCCTACCTGGATGCACCTAGACAGCCTGCGTGCCAACCAGGATACAGACCAAGCCTTAAAAACCCCATCCCTTAAGCACTTGGGGCTGCTCTCAGAAATCCCATGTTGGGACACTGAGACAGTCGCTGACTGGCTCTTCAATAAAAGGACTCCTCTTTAAATACTAACTTGTTTGGCATTATGGTCTTTGTGGAACTTCTGATCATAATATAGCTAATCACCCACCTCGGCCACCCAGAGTGCCGGGATTACAGGTGTGAGCCACGTTGCCGGGCATACATTTGACTTTCTTGTAATAATTTATTAACCTATATATTTTATGGGATTTTGTGTTTAAATGCATGTTAGGAAGACTTTAATGGACCACATTTTGGAATGAGTAAAAATCTTAAAGTCATGGATGGAATTTCAGAATTGAAAGGTAACATCTATCCTCTGACTTTTTTTTGAGACAGGATTTCTCTGTCGCTAGGGCCGGAGTCCATTGGTGTGAGCATAGTTCATTGCAACTTCAAACTGTTAGGGTCAATGGATCCTCCTGCCTCAGCCTCACCACATAGCTAGGATTACACACCTTAAACACCTAGCTCTGCCTCTAATTGTTGTTTTACTGTAAGGAAATTGAGCCCCACAGAGAAGTGCTTGAAATTTACAAACAGTCCTTACCTAAGCAGGTTTACAATTGACATCTTTTGTTAATTTCAAAATGCAGGTTCTGGTCAGATGTAGCTGCTACGTAAAGGTTGAGGAAATGAATTTGGCCTGAATGAAACTCAAAATTTAAAGATTTTAATTCCCCCACCCCCCGCCATGGGCTAAACCCTTATTTTCAAGATACCAGTTACTCATACCAAATAAAAACTTATTTCGGGCAGCGCCTGTGGCTCATCAAGTAGGGCGCTTGTCCCATATACCGAAGGTGGCAGGTTCAAACCCAGCCTCGGCCGAATTGCAAAACAGAAAAATAGCCGGGCGTTGTGGCGGGTGACTGTAGTCCCAGCTGCTTGGGAGGCTGAGGCAAGAGAATCTCCTAAGCCCAGGAGTTGGAGGTTGCTGTGAGCTATGTGATGCCACGGCACTCTACCCAGGGCAATAAAATGAGACTCTGTCTCTACAACAACAACAACAAACAAAAACAAAAACACGTATTTCATCTTGTCTTAATGTACCCTAATAGAGCCAATTTGTGAACATTTAATTAAGGTTTCTGGTTATTTTTTCCTGACTTTAATAGCTTTTCCATCTTACCATATTGTCAGTTTGATCTCAATTTGGTTATATTCCTATATATTTTTGACTTCTAGCCATGTCATTACTCCAGTTAAGGCTGCATTTTGGTTAATCAGGACTGAGGATTGGTTCTTTTTATTAATGTATTTTCCTTTTGAGACAGAGTCTTACTTTGTCGCCTTCAGTAGAGTGCTGTGGCATCACAGCTCACAGCAACCTTCAGCTCATGGGCTTAGGCCGATTCTCTTGCCTCATCCTCCCAAGTAGCTGGGACTACAGGTGCCCGCCACACCACCTGGCTATTTTTTTTTATTGTTGTTGCAGTTTGGCTGGGGCTGGGTTCGAACCTGCTATCCTTGGTTTATGGGGCCAGTGCCCTACCCACTGAGCCACAGGCACTGCCCATGCAGTAAGTCTTATTTTCATTGGAAGATGGAATCATAGAATTGGTGTTAGTGCTAGATTCTTACAACACTACTTCTGCATACCTGAACAGTTGTCAGCAAACTACTATTGCTCACAGGCTGAATGGTTTTTAATTTTTTAATAATTTAGAAATACAATTAAAAGAATTATTTTTGTGTATGTGAAAAGTGTATGAAATATAAATTTTATTGTCCATAAGTTTTTTTTTTTTGACTTTTTTTTTTTTTTTGCCGTTTTTGGCCAGGGCTGGGTTTGAACCCACCACCTCTGGCTTATGGGGCCGGCGCCCTACTCCTTTGAGCCCCAGGTACCTCCCTGTCCATAAGTTTTTAATGGAACACAGCCATGCCCCTTGTCTGTGGCTGCTTTTTTGGTTCAACGGCAGACTTGAGTAGTTGCAACAGCAACCTTAAGGCTTGGGAAGCCTAAAATGTTTACTATCTAAAATTTCACAGAAAAATGTTCGACTCCTATACTAGAACAATTTTTTTCAGCTATATGTAGCCAGTTTTATTAAGTTTTTTTGAAATCTGAACATTTTCAAATTTTTCTAAACTACAAATAATATAAGATACAGTTACAGTTATGTTGTTCTGTGCCAATCTCAAACTCTTTTGTTTTTGCAAAACTGAAACTCTAACCTATTAAATAACTCTGTTTCCCTCTGTGAGACCCCCCCCAACCCACCATTCTACTTCCTGTCTCTCTAAATTTCACTACTTTACACACCTCAAAAATGTGGAGTCATATAGTATTTGTCTTTTTGTGACTGGTTTATTTCACTTAATGTTAAAAGTTCATTCATATTATAGCATTCATCAATGTTTCTTTTTAAGTCTTAATATTCCTGTGTGTATACATATATATCAATACACATATAGCACATTTTTCTTATCCATTGATCTGTTGATGGACACTTGGATTGTTTGCATCTTCGGCCTTTTGTGAATAATTCTATGAACATGGGTGTACAAAGATCTTTTTGACTCTGCTTCCAATTCTTTTGGATACATACCCAGAAGTGGAATTGCTGGATCCTATGATAGTTCTATTTTTGTTTCTTTTGAACCACACTTTTTCATTGCTGCTATACTCTTTTCTTCACCAAGAATATGTAAGAGATCTAAGTTCTCGGCATTTTCCAGATGTTTGTTATTTTTTATTTTTGTTTCCATTTTTATAGTAGCCATGAGTATAAGAGAGTATCTCATTGTGGTTTTGATTTGGCTTTCTCCCCCTCTCCAAACATTAGGAATGCTGAGTTTCTTTTCATGTGCTGTGACAAATTGTGTATTTTCTCTGGAAAAATATCTAATCAAGTCCTTTGCTCATTTTTGAGTTGGGCTGTTTTTTGTTGCTGGGTTGTAGGGATTCTTTATACGTTCTAGACATTAATCTCTTAATGGATATGATTTGTCAGTGTATTCTTGTTGCCTTTCCACTCTGTCATTAGTGCCCTTTAATGCACAATAATTTTAAATTTTAATGTAATCCAGTTTATTTTTTTACTTGCGCTTTTGATGTTAGGCTTATATCCCTCTTTAGAAAAAGTGATGTATGATTCAATTCTTTAAAATTTATAATTCAGTGCTTTTGGCATCCCAAAGGCTCTAAGAGCTGAAACTTTTTGAGGACCAATATGATGCTCAAAGGAAATGTTCATGAAACATTTTGAATTTGGAATGTTCAACTGGTGAGTATGATGAGAATATTCCAAAATCCAAACAAATCCCAAATATGAAACACATTTGGTCCCAAGCATTTTGTATAAGGGGCCTGTAACCTGTATATTTACCCAGCGGTGCATTCATCACTGCTATTGAATGCCAGGATGTTTTCATCAATCCCAAAAGAAACCTTATATCCATTAATTTATTGCTTTTTCTTTTTTGACAGTTTGTTTCAAAGAGATATTATTATGGGTTCTGACTTGTTGGAGACTACATGAAGCACAGACTTTTTAAAGAGGATTTATTTTTGTTTTTTTTGTTTAAAGAAGATATTTATGGCTTGGATAATTTCTGCAAACTTTTTATTTTACAAATTTTTGAATTTAAATTAGTCAAATGGAAAGGGGAACAGAAGTAAATTTATATTTTTCTCCCAGCTTTATTAAGATGTGATCCACAAACAATAATTATATGTATTTAAGGGGTATGACATGGTACTTTGATACACGGATACCCACGTGCATTGTGAGTTTTGGAGAAGTCTTTTGTAGTCACCATGTATAAATCTCCCAAAGAGATGTTTGTGTATGAAAGATTGAACTTAGATAGTAAATACTTTGCTGATATGGTTGTACTTTTGTTTAAGACATTAATTTCAGTGCTTTACTTCAGTTCTAAATAAAAATCTAGTCTGATAAAAGATCACATCAAGGGCAGTGCCTGTGGCTCAGTGGGTAGGGCACCCGCCCCATATACTGAGGGTGGCAGGTTTGAGCTCGCCCGGGCCAAACTGCAATAAAAAATAGCTGGGCATTGTGGTGGACACGTGTAGTCCCAGCTGCTTGGGAAGCTGAGGCAAGAGAATCGCCTAAGCCCAGGAGTTGGAGGTTGCTGTGAGCTGTGACATCACAGCACTCTACCAAGTGCGATAAAGTGAAACTCTCTCTAAAAAAATCTCATCAAATGAAAATTATTGGGTTATGTTGGCCAAGAAAACGAACTAATTTAACTGCTTATACCCTAGATGAAAGATGAAGTACTAGGTTAGAAAAGAAAATCTTGTCGGGCGTTGTGGCGGGCGCCTGTAGTCCCGGCTACTCAGGAGGCTGAGGCAAGAGAATCGCCTAAGCCCAGGAGTTGGAGGTTGCTGTGAGCTGTGTGACGCCATGGCACTGTAGTGAGGGCGATGAAGTGAGACTCTGTCTCCCCACCCCCCCCAAAAGAAAATCTTTATTTAGAAGAGGGGTTGAAAAACTTTTCCTATAAGGATAAAGAGTAATATCTTAGGGTTTGTGTAATCCATAGAGTGTCACAATTCAACTCTGCCACTGTAATCTGACAGCAGTTGTAGGCAATATATAAATGAATGAATGTGACTGTGTTCCAATTACACTTAAGCAGCAGGCATGATTTGATGTATGAAGCAGTATTTTTCTGACCTGCCTGACTTTGAAATGAATGATATTTGGAATGACTTTTACAATATGAAAATATTATCATTCCATTATTTATTTACACAGTAAAGTGTTTTTATATTTCCTCCCCTCCCTCCCTCCAGGTTGAGGGCAGTGATATCATCATAGCTCATTGCACCTTCTGGTGCTGGGGCTCACAGGATCCACCTGCCTCAGCCTCCCAAGCAGCTGGGACTACAGGTGTACATCATGATGCCCGGTTAATTTTACTGTTATATTTTTAGTAGAGATAGGATCTTAACTCTTGCTCAGGCTGGTCTCAAACTCCTGAGCTCCTCCTACCTCAGCTCCCAGAGTGCTGGGATTACAGATGTGAGCCACTGTGCCTGGCCCACATGTATTCATTTGCTTCTCATAATTTGTAAGGTTTAGGTGGAGCATATATTGTCTCATTATATTATATATTATAATTACAGATAAGTATGGATGTTGTACTTGCCATTGTAACAGAGGTAAGAAAGATATAATGAAATATATTGGCTAAAATCTAATTCATACCCTGATATTATTACATGTGTTTGAAATGTTTTCACATTTAAAAATCTTATTGATAGCAAGTTCAGTATTGGTTTGTGAATTGTTTATTTTTTTTCCTTAGCTTTGTTCATCCTACAAAAAGATCAACATCAGTATCCAAAACTTGTAAGTGAATTTTCTGCATTTATAGAATTAGATTTATTTATATATTGAATATTGTAGGCTAATTCTAGACTAATTACCCATTTGGCTTGCATTTAAAGGGTCATTTTGGTTTACTTTTAGGAGCTAGAGATGCTATTTTATCGTCCCTGAGAAGTTGGCCCAGAGATGGAAAACTTTATTCTCTATGAGGAGATTGGCAGAGGAAGCAAGACTGTTGTCTATAAGGGCAGAAGGAAGGGAACAATCAATTTTGTAGCTATTCTTTGTACTGATAAGTGCAAAAGACCTGAAATAACAAACTGGGTAAGTGAAGTGTAAGTGAACTGGGAAAGACAGCTACAATCAGGTAAAAAAGGTAGCATGAAAACGGAAGCTATTGAATTCATATCAAATGCCACCTTTTCAATCTGAAATGGGTGACCTCCTGTCTGTTCAGAGCTGTCGGTCTTGAATAATGACTAATTAACATTTAAATATTCACTACCTTAGGTGTTTTTGTTTGTACAGTCAGTGAAACCATATTCTATATCAAATTATTTACTTTTCAAATTTAGTGTGTGAATATGAAACTTTCCAAGGAGGGATGTTGTGTGAGAGTAACTTGGTTTTGAAGTAGTTGTGTCACTTTACAGCTGAGGCTTCTTAAAAAAATCATAAAATACATATATTTACTTTAATGACTTTTAAGTGTACAACTCAGTGGTAAGTACATTCATATTGCTGTGCAACCATCATCAACATCTATTACCAGAACTTTTTTAATCTAGTCAAACTGAAACTCTACACCCACTAACTCTATATATGCCGCCATGCCTATTTTTTTTTATTTTTTGTAGAAATGAGTTTTTGCTATGTTGCTCTGGCTAGTCCTGAACTCCTGACCTCAGGAATCCTCCTGTGGTGAAGGGGCTGTGAAGCGGCAGGGCCCCACAGCCTGGGTAGGTGGTCAGGGAACGATCTCCTCCCCCACCAGGATCTTCTCTTCCTCTAACATCAAGCATTCTTTTTACCTGCCAGAAATCACATAGCCCATGCATACTTTTCCTTATTAATGGGCAAGCACACAGCTTTTCCTTCTTACAGTTAGTCTTTACCCCAGGTGTTAAGATTTACCTTCTTAAACATACTTTTTTTTTATTTAATTTTTTTTGAGACAGAGTCTCACTATGTCACCCTAGGTAGAGTGCTGTGGTGTCACAGTTCAGAGCAACCTCAAACTCTTGGGCTTAAGTGATTGTCTTGTCTCAGCCTCCCAAGTAGCTGGGAGTATAGGCGCCCACCACAATGCCTGGCTATTTTTCTGTTGCACTTGTCATTGTTGCTTAGCTGGCTGGGGCTGGGTTTGACCCCATTAGCCTCGGTATATGTGGCTGATACACCGCTGTAACCACTGTGCTACAGGTGCTGAGCCTAAAGATACTTTATAAATAAAGCGGTTTCCATATTTCCATGTTGGGTGCAGTCATCAGCTGCATCAGACCTTCCGATCCCATCCTATCTTTTATCTCTTGTGTGTTTTGTGTCTCGTATGTGTCTTATATCCTCATTTCCCACCATTTCCCACTCAGGTTATTCCTTCTTCCCCATGCGGGTTCAGGAAATCCTCCTGCCTTGACCTCTCAAATTCTGAGATTACAAGTATGAGCTACGAGTATGTGCCGGCCCCCACATGCATTTTTCAAAAGATTTTTCTCTTTCTACAAATAGAGTTGTTAGGATTTTGATAGGGATTGAATTGAATATATAGATTGCTTCAGGTAGTGTTGATATCTTAAGAATATCAAGTCTTGGCTCGGTGCCTGTGGCTCAACGGGCTAAGGTGCCAGCCATGTACACCTGAGCTGGCGGGTTTGAATCCAGCCCGGGCCGCCAAACAACAATGACGGCTGCAACCAAAAAATGGCCGGGCATTGTGGTGGGTGCCTGTAGTCCCAGCTACTTGGGAGGCAGAGGCAGGGGACTTGCTTGATCCCAGGAATTGGAGGTTGCTGTGAGCTGTGATGCCACAGCACTCTATCCAGGGTGACAGCTTGAGGCTCTGTCTCAAAAAAAAAGAATATCAAGTCTTCCAGTTTATGAACCTGGGATATTTTCCTGTTTTGTCTTTTTAAAATTATGGCAGTGTTCTGAACTATTTGTTGTATAAATTTTTCACCTCTTTGGTTAATTCCTATGTTTTCTTTTTTGATGCTATTATAGAGTTTTCTTAATTTCCTTTATATGATGTGCTTTTGTTATATAGAAATCCAACTGATGTTTGAGTGTTTACTTTGTATTCTACTTTGCTAAATGTTTTAGTTCTGACAATATTTTTGTAGCATCTGTAGGCTTTCCTACATATAAAATCAGTTATACCTTTAGTAATCAGATAATTTTACTTCTTCCTTTATAACTTTGATGCCATTTTTCTTTTTCTTGTCTAATTGCTTTAGCTAGGACTTCTTCCAGTACTGTGCTGACTAGAAGTGGTAAAAGCAGGCATTCTTGCTTAGTTCATTATTCTTGCTTAGTTATTATGAGGAAAAGCTTCAGTCTTTCAAAATTGCATTTGATATTTGCTTTGGATTTTTCATATACAACTTTCATTATGTTGAGATAGTTTCTGCTCCTAGTTTGTGGAATGTTGTTTTATGAAAGGGTGTTGAATTATGCCAAGTGCTTTTTCTGCATTGACTGAGATGGTTATGTGGATTCTTTTCTTTCATTCTGTTAATCTCATGTGTTACTTGTTTTGGTATCTTGAATCATCTTTGTGCTTCAGGAATAAATCTTACTTGATCATGGTATATAGTCCTTTTAGTATACTTTTGAATTCAATTTGCTAGTATATTGTTGAGGACATACTTAACTTTCAGTAAGATAATATAAGACACTTAGCATAGTACCTGACAGTAAGCACTTCCTTATGTGGTAGTCACCAATGGAACAAAAAATACATAGTATATAGAGAACAGAGAAGGGAAGAGGTTGGGAAGAAGGATGTGGGGTCATATGTGAGAAAGAAGGATGAGGTGAGGTAGAGTGTGTAGAAGATTGTAAATTGATATCAAAAGGCCTCTGTTTTCTGTCAGCCTTGCTCCTGATTCATAGACCCCAGGGAAGCCTATTTTTGCTGTGTTAAAGGGCAGAAAATGATCTGTTAGAGGCAAATCCTATCTTTGTGAGTTTATAGTCTGGTAAAAGGTGAGATGGGGGTTAAGGTATCAGCTCTTTGTTCCCTGTCTCCTAAGGTCTTTTAGTCTTAGAAACTCCTGTGTCCCAGACCTAGCAGACGCATTTCAATTCTTGTTTTCCTTTGCAGAAGTTCATCATTGGCTACTGTTTATTGAGTTTCTTTTTCTTTTAATTAAGTTTTGTTTTTGTTTTAGAGACAGTCTCACTTTGTTGCCCTTGGTAGAGTGCCATGGCATCACAGGTCACAGCAACCTCAAACTCTTGGGCTTAGGCGATTCTCTTGCCTCAGCCTCCCAAGTAGCTGGGACTATAGGCACCTGCCACAACACCTGGCTACTTTTTTGTTATTGTTGCAGTTTGTTTGGGGCCTGGTTTGAACCCGCCACCCTTGGTATATGGGGCTGGTGCCCTACTCACTGAGCCACAGGCGTCGCCCTAAGTTTTTTTAAAGAAACGAAGTCTTGCTCTATTGCCTACGCTGGTGTGCAGTGGCACTATCAACCACTGCAACCTTGAACTTCTGGTCTCCAGTGATCTTCCTGTCTCAGCATCCTGAGTAGCTAGAACTATGGTCATGTGAAACCTTGCCTGACCAAATTTAAAGATTTTTTTATGGAAACAGAGTCTTGCTATGTTGCTTAGGCTGGTCTCAAATTGCTAGGCTGAAGTGTTCTTCCCATCTTGGGCTCCCAAAGTGCTGGGATTGCGGGCATGAGCTACCACTCCTGGCCCTCTTTGTTGAGTATCTAGTATGTTCTAGCCACTGCACTAGGAGCAGTCACTCCTCAATTACTGTGATGTCATTATTTTCCTAATTTATGGTTTGGATCAGATCTGACTCCCACATTTCCTTGCCAGTTGAAGAGGCCAGCTAGTAGGCCAAGAAAAAATTACACACAAGAAGTTTGACTTCACTGCCTCTCTTCTCCTCCTCTTATCATACTATCCACTCGCTGTTGTCAGCTGTTCCTTGACAGTCCTCCTTGGTACTTTCCCTTTTCATGACCACAATTTCAAGTGTCATAATTTACCCATTTCTTGCTCTTTCCCTTTAGGACACTGCTGGGTGATGTATCTAGCTAATACAGCAAACTCATTTTTGTTAAAATATCATTCCCTTCTCTGAGCACATTGTAATAGCATTTTGGAATCCACGAATGGCTTAATTTATAGGGGTGAATAATAGAGAATTTTCAAAAATGGCAGCAGGGCCACTTGGGGAGAACTTTTGAGCCAGGTGGCTTTGTGATGCTTTTCAGACTTATCAGGATCAGAAGAAATGCCACCCTCCCCTGTAAAACTTAACCCTGATTAAATCATTTGACTGTCGAACTTCAATGAAGAAACCTGGTCACAACAGAGAAACTATCTTGCCAGGAGATTGCAACTTGTGACACACACCCAAATGCTGAATGTGAGAGTGAATGTCAGAATCTCAGGGAAAATATCACTAAGTTCGTAAACTGATGCCTTTCCCAGACAACAAATACTATTGACAAATGTACCGCATACTAAGAGAACAAGTGAATATCTAGTGCAGGGCTCAGAACTTGGGGTCTGAAGCACATCTGAGTAGTGTACATTTCAGTGACTTTTAACAAATGTATACAGTCAAGTAATAAATTTCTAACTCAAGACACAGAGCATGTTTGTCCCTCCAGAAAGTGCCTCCTGCCTTTTCCAGGTGTCTTCTTCATTGCCCATCCCCAGCACTGTTCTTATTTCTATCACCATAGATTAGTGTTGCTTGTTCTTGAACTGCAAACAGAATCCTATTGTGTGTCCACTCTTGTATCACATTTCTTAAGAACATGTTTTTGAGATTCACCTGTGTTACTGCAGGGATAGTAGTTTGTTCTTTTATTGCTAAAAAGTATACCATATTGAGCGAATGTTTTTACTGAAATATACGTACACAAAAGTGTAAAAGTCATAATCAGGGGCTTAAAGTTTCATAAAAAACCAGCATGCAATCAAGAAACAAATGGGCAGTATTCCAGAAGCCCCTTCATGCCTCCGTCAGTCTCCCCCTTCCTAAAGGAAGGTAATCACAATCTTGACTACTTTTTTTTTTTTTTCCCTGAGACATAGTCTCTTTCTATCACTGTGGGTAGAGTGCCAGGGCATCATAGTTCACAGCAACCTCAAACTCCTGGGCTCAAGCAATCTTCCTGCCTCAGCCTCCCAGGTAGCTGGGCAGGCACCTGCCACGATGCCCAGCTTGTTTTTTCTATTTTTAGTAGAGACGGGTTCTCACTCTTGCTCAGGTTGTTCTTGAACCCCTAAGCTCAAGCAATCCATCTGCCTCAGCTGCCCAGAGTAGAGAGCCTCCTAGAAGTGGGGCTAGGATTACAGACATGAGCCACCATGCCTGGCTACAGTCTTGACTTCTAACACCACAGATTAATGTTGCTGATTTTGAGCTTTATATGAATGGAGAGTCTGAACACATTTGTAAAGTAGAGCTGATAGTTTTGGTCCTGGATTGGCTATGAGGTGTGAGAAAGTCCAGGATTCTTCCAGAGCTTTTGGATTAGGCGAATGGATGACGATGATGTCACTGGCAGAGAAGGCAAAGCCTGGTAGAAGGATGGATTAAGACATTGGATATTTGAGCTTGCATTTTAGGGGAAAGTTCAGAGCAGTGATGTAAATTTGAAAAGACATCTGGACAGGGACATGAGGCACTTTCTGGAGGGAAATACATGCTCAGTATTTTTATATGTCAAATTTATACATTACCAGTATGTAGATGTTGGGTTAATATGAGAAAATGGAGGAGGACTGAAGACTTTCACAGCAACATTTAGGAAGTATAAAGAGAGAGGACGCTGCAAAAGAGTGAAAGGGCGCATCTTATGAGAGAGCAGAGCTGGACAATTGGAGCTATATATTGTGGACTGGCTTGTTCACCCATTCTGAGCCCATTCTGACATGCTGTCCTGTTCAGCAGGCTCTAGAATGCCACAAATCGCAATTCTCAGACTAACTCTCTGTAGTAAAGAGTTCTAGATGGGATTCTGGTTCCATGAAGTAGATGCACTAGGAGACAACTTGGATTCCAAACTGATGTCAGTGATGAGGGGGCCAGGTCCCCACAGCATCCATTGGACAGCACTTTGTGAGGCTGAAGCGCTGTGGTTCTACAGTGGCAGCATCCAAGTGGTGGCAAAGGCAGCACTCTGGAGCTGACAGCTGGGACGGCAGAGTCCTGATTCCTCTGTCCTGTGGGTCAGGGGCAAGTGCTCCCTTGGGCACTCAGTTTTAAGGTGTGGTTTAGAGTTTCCCGAAATTCAGCCTAGATTCTGTTTCTTGAAATTTGCCATCAATTCTGTGAATTATCTGTTCCTTGTAGAAGTCTCTGTATGGCTAGAGTGGATTCTATTTTCTGCAACGAAAAGTATTGGTCAACTCATGGAGTGTCATGGGAAGTCAGGTAAAGAAAATTATACAGGGAGGAAAGAGAAATCAGTTGTGGGAAATGCAGCTGATAAGGTGAGGACTGAGGACCTTGAAGAGAGTGGTGTCATTGAAATGGTGGGGTTGAAAGCCAGAATTGGAGAGGATTTAAGAGGGTGTGGGAGGAGAAGGTGTAGGCCATTCTTAAGGAGTTTTGATGTAAGGAGCAGAGGGGTGATAGCTGGATGGAGATAGAAGGATAATATGGAAAAAATTATCAAGAGTTATGTCTTTCTCCTGATAAATTACCTGAAATTACATTTCCTAAAGCAGGTCATTTATTTTCTCTCATGTGTAGGAAGTTCAGCACTTGTTAGCTGGTTCCACCATGTCATCAATTCCTTATCATTCTTCTTTACTATCCTAATTGCTTGGCTAATGTGCTGCAGGCCATTTCACAGTTGCTTGATAGCCACTGCAGCTTTAGCCTTAGGGAAGTTTTCCAGGGAGGAAGGGAAAGGAAAGGTGTTTTAAGGGGTTGGTTTCCTGGTATCTTGCATAAAACCCCCTTTACAAGTTTTCTGGGAAACCTCAGCCAGTGATTCTGTTAACATTTTGTTGGCGTCCCCTATCTGTGCAGGAGGCGAGGAAACTTGGGCACAAGTTTGTTTCCAACAACACAGGGCAGTGGTTCTCAACCTTTCTAATGCTGTGGCCCTTTAATACAGTTCCTGGGGGCCGCAACCCACAGGTTGAGAACCACTGATACAGAGCGTCTGTACTGAGGACACAGGTGATACAGATATTAGATAAGCAGCTAGCAACTTCTCCATAGAGGTAATACTTGCTGCATGTTTGCATGCTAATCCATTAGCAAGGGAAAAATACTTGGCATGGGGAAGAAGTGAGCTGTAGAAGTGAAGTTTAAGGGGAGGATGGGATCCTGTGTACATGAGGAGGCATCAGCCTTTGAAAGGAGCATGGACAATTGAGGGAAGGCAAGTATATGGGACAAGATGAAAGTTGGAGGGTAGATTCTGTGCCAGGAAGTTGAGATGGTTCTCTTCTGATTACATTTTTCAAAGAAAATAGAATCAAACAGAAGATGGGACAAGGGGAAGACAGCTGCAGAGGTCAGAGGAACGAGAAGGTGTAAATAGTCAAAAAGTAGATGGGGCTGTTTGAGATTTGTGAGTTAAAGGTAGATTAATCAATTTGGTAGTTCGCATTTGCTTCAGCTGCTTAAGTATATCCAGAATGCGGGGAGGGTTGAATTTAACTAGGTTCAGAATGCTAGTGGAAAGTGAATGTGTGTGGTTACGGTATGAAAGACTCTGGAGGTAATGCTGTTTTTACTAAAGAAAGGTCTAACAGCACCATCCAATAGAGAAGTATGAGGGGGCCACAAATGTAATTTAAAATTTCTTTTATTGAAAAAAGAAAAAAAAATGGTGAACTATTGAAATGAACTTTAAACCCAATATATATAATGTATTATTTCAAGTTGTAATCAGTGTGAAAACTATTGACATATTTTTCTTTCTCTCTTTGGTATGATATTATCAGAATCCTGTGTGAATTTCACACTTGCAGCATATCTCAGTTCAGACAAGCCTCTTCTCAAGTTCTCATTAGTCCTTATGAGCCAAGTGGTCCCCACGTTGAACATGGAAGCTGGTTGGGTGGTTGAGATGAGGGGAGGGCAATAATTTGAGAGGCAGTGTGGCCAGCATCTGGAAGAGTGGACATCGGGCATGTGGTGAATGATGGAGAGTGCTGGGGCCTCCATTCTATTGGAATTGCCAAAGTTCCTAGATTTTTTCATCAGGGGTTTCTCCTTGATGTGTCTAAATCAGTGGGTGTCCTGAAGCATGCTTACCAAGCAGTCCTCCTCATTCTCTGGTGGCTTTATGAGTTTTACAGTTTCTTACAAGGTGCTTTTCAAATTCTTGAGGAATTTCTTCTTTTTTGGTCACTCTCATGTTTGGGTTTTTTTCTTCATTTGTCTTTGAGTTTTGTGGAACCATTTTCCTTTAATTATGTTACAATATGAGCCCATCTTAGTTGCTCCTAGAGTGTTCCATTTTTATTTTACTTATTTTTTTGAGATAGCACCTCACTCTGTAGCCGTGGGCAGACTGCTGTGGCATCATATGTCACAGCATCCTCAAACTCCTGGGTTCAAGCAATCCTGTTGCCTCAGCCTTCCAAGTAGCTGGAACTATAGGTAAAGTAGGGAGCTCTTTACGTAATGGCTTGTGTTAAGTGGTATTAGAATTTAGATGTGACTTTTAAAAATTGACACAAAGTATTTTACATAGTTATGGGGGAACATGTGAGTATTTGTATGATTAAAGTCAGAATATTGGGGGTGTCCGTCACCTTGGGTATTTATCATTTCTGTGTGTTGATAACGTTTGATGTTCTTTCTTCTAGTTACTTTGAAATACACAATGCACTGTTGGTAGCTATGGTCATCCTCCTAAGCTGTCAAATATTGTGGCCTATTCTATCTAACTGTACGTTTGTACCTACTAACCAATCAATCTCTTTATCCCATCCACCTCAGCCTCAGAAATTTTTTTGTGATCAAACTTAAGTACTTTGTTGTCAGCAATTCTGGGTCTTGATGGTTTGCGACTAATGCACCCATTTAAAACATTTTCCATATTTAGGGGGATTTTGAAGGCAGAAAGCACAAAACAACTTGGTATTACTTAGTATTTGTCTTTTAGCTGCCAGGCTTTTGCATCTTTATTTTTTGTTTTTGGTGCCAAGTATATTCCCATTATCTAATGGAAAGGTACATTTTTAAGATCAGAGTGTTTGTTGTACTGATTCTTTTAATAATCTGGGTGAATTGAAGAAATTAGTATTCCAAAGAATATTTTAAAAAATATTATAAAATATTTATAGTATGAGAGTTCTTTTAAATATTATAAAATCAATGCATGTTCACTGTAGAAACTTGGGCAATATGGAAAAATGAATTAAAAAGTACCATTCTTTTATCAGTTGAGGACAGTCTGTTCATGTTTTGTTTTTTCTTTTAGTTTTTTCTGTGATTTTTTTTCTTTGACGTTTTAATCATATAATTGTTTTTTGCCTTTTTCACTTAACTGTCATTTTCTTAAATTGTAAAATAAACCTTTTTGGGTGGCACCTGTAGCTCA
Organism: Perodicticus potto; assembly: GCA_963574655.1. Classification (NCBI taxonomy): domain Eukaryota; kingdom Metazoa; phylum Chordata; class Mammalia; order Primates; family Lorisidae; genus Perodicticus; species Perodicticus potto. Next base: position 55,886 of record CAUYRH010000533.1, read on the forward strand.
GTGAGTAGGGCGCCGGTCCCATATACCCAGGGTGGCAGGTTCAAACCTGGCCCCAGCCAAATTGCAGCCAAAAAAAAGCTGGGCATTGTGGCAGGCCCCTGTTGTCCCAGCTATTCAGGAGGCTGAGGCAAGAGAATCGCCTAAGCCCAAGAGCTGGAGGTTGCTTTGAGCTGTGATGCCATGGCACTCTACTGAGGCGGACAAAGTTTGGATCTTATCTCTAAAAATAAATAAATAAATAAACCTTTTAATGTTGATTTAATATTTTGTCAGTTGGTAATACAACTTAACTATTGTGTTATTGAACATTTAGGTAATTTTACTTAGTAAAATGTTTTTTCCTTGAAATTATTTTTTTTCCTGACTATAAAAGTAGTGTGTGCATTAATATAGAAAACAAAAATTGGGAGAAAAGTAGAATTAGGAAACACTAGTAGTTCCACCAATAACAGCAGTTATTTTGACATATGCCTTCTGGTCATTTTCCTATAAATAATTATTTTGTAGTTTGAATTTACACAAATACACAAAACTTTCACAGGTTAAAAAAAATCATTTTGAAGATCATATGTTAATATTTTCCATGTAACTAGCCTTTGTAATCACCATTCTAATATCGGTACTGAATTCCACCAAATTCCACCATTTTCTTATTCACTTACCAGTTACATAGTTAGGTGTTTCTCCGTAGATGTAACGATTTTTAAGAAGTTATTTTTTAGAGTGATTACTGGTGTTTTTACAGGTCCGTCTCACCCACGAAATTAAACACAAGAATATTGTAACTTTTCATGAATGGTATGAAACCAGCAATCATCTCTGGCTGGTCGTAGAACTCTGCACAGGTAAGAGAGAGTGTGTAAGAAGTGCTATAAATGTCGCTACCTTTTGTACTATTGAAAAAACATACGGTGTAAGTTTTGTTACTTTCATCTTCTATTTTAAATACTAGTAGTGTTGATATTATTTCCTATCTTAACTTGAAAATCTATTGTTGGTAGGGGTGAAGAGCAAAGCGGTTTCATGAGAGGAAAAATCATGTAAAATTCAATTTGAAGTTGACTTTATTTTGTTATATGTATTACTAAAAAACCTACATAAAAATTTACAAATATCTTAAAGTAATGATTAATTTATCAACCACATTTCTCCAAAAAATGAAAAACAGGTTAACTAGATTAATTAGCTAACAAATTTATAAAGTGATATTTATTGTTTTATGAAAAGGGTACTTTATAAAAACTTAAGCAATGTAGAAAAGTTCGAAGGTGAACCAACAGCTAACACCACCTAGCGATAATTAGTGGTAACATATTGTTCCTCCATGCAACTTTCTAGGACTATATGGGAGAAGGTGACTGAAAGCATAGATATCTGGGGCATTTAGTTTCAGCATTTTAAGAGTTTAACGGGGTGGGGGGCAGGCGGGTGTACTCTGGGAGGCCAATGTGGGAGGATCACTGTACTCAGGCGTTCCAGACCAGACTGAGCTAGAGCTAGATCCTGACCCTGAGACCCCGTCTCTATTAAAAATGGAAAAATTTAGCCAGGTGGTGTGGTGGGTGTCTGTAGTCCCAGCTACTTGGGTGGCTGAGGCCAGGAATTTGAGCTAGGCTGAAGCCACCATACTGTAGTCTGGGCAATACAATGATAATCTGTCTTTAAAAAAAAAAAAAGTTTAATGGGGGGGAAAAAGTAATAACTACTACTCTTAGTATACTTTTATTTATATATTAAGTAATAAGGAATTATTAAATATTAAAATATATTGCAATTATTACTTTATGAACCTAACTTAATGATTTGCATTAGAATTTATAAGACTTAATCATAAAAGAGGTCATTTAGTAACTTACTTGCATTTTATTTTTCTGATTCAATAGGAAAAGATAATGGTTGTATTACTTCCATAGATGGACATACTTAAGGTTATCAGGGGACACCTCTAGTATTCCTTACTTTGTGCTTCAGCTGTTGTTTCTGACCCCTGACCAGGTGCAATATCCTAACTCTAAAGTATGCCTAAGTTTGTAAAGGTTTTTCACCCATCACAACAAAATAAACAAAACCCCAAGTACCTCTTATTTCCATCATAGTAATTCTGATTGAACTTTCAAATGCTGGCAGAGTCTTTACTTTTCTGAACTTGGCTGTTACCATCTTGACCCTTAAAAAAAAGTTTGTTTCAGGTACTTCAGTGGTAGCGAAATGTAGTATAATGGGACTTTGGAAGAATATAGCAATAGAATTCACAGGGTGCCTGCCTTTTGTTTAACTCATCCATGTGCACACTAGAGGTTGTGATTTTTTCACTATTAAGAAAGTCAGAATGTGAGCTGACTTTGCACATGAGTGAACAAGACTATGTATAGTGTGATTTAAGTGCATAGTTTTGGGTTACTGTTATTTTTAACACTAATTTTTGCAGCTGTTCATTCACTGAAGGATCTGGGGTGACTGTTCTTTCATTCTACCTGTTTACTTCTTACCAATCTTTGAGACAGAGCAGGCCCTCTCCTGCAGCTGGCTCTGGAGTGAGGGCAGACTTCTGTTGCAGTGCTTGGACCACTGTGTTTGCTCACATGTGTTTTTCCTCTGTCAGATGGTCAGGGTTTACTGTTTAATCACTTTTCTGATGCTCAGTACCTGCCAGTATGGAACCTCTTGCAGATAATCTGGTATTGGTGAGTTGAAAGGGTGATTTAAATTAACTTCTTGCAGGTGGTTCCTTAGAAACCGTTATTGCTCAAGATGAAAACCTCCCAGAAGATGTTGTGAGAGAATTTGGGATTGACCTGATAACCGGATTACATCATCTTCATAAACTTGGCATTCTTTTTTGTGACATTTCTCCTGGGAAGGTAATTTATGAAAATTTTGATTTCCTAATGACCACTGCTTCAGTTTAGAGTGCTTTCTCAAGGGTGTTTTCATTTTTAGATAAAATTTTGTTATAGAATATCTTAGAGTTTTGTGTCAACTTTTTTAAATAAAAGGAAATAGTACTGTATTTTAGCTACGTATTTAAGTAGCTTTTTACATGGGAAGCCTCTTCTTTCAGAGCTCTTTGAGTATTTACTTATTGCTGCTAAGGCATATTATAAATGATGAACCCAATAGGTCTATAAGATAAGGCTCTCTTAGCTCTTAAATCATAGTACATACTTATAAATCATTATTTTAGTTAGATAGTGGTATTTTGTGGCTGTTTATGAGTCCTAAAATTATAGATCAAATATTTTCTCTTTTGTTAAAATTAATAACCATAACTAATTTTCTATAACTACTTTAAGTGTAGCAGAGACATGAGACATGCTTAGTTTCTAAGTTGCAGTTGGTGGTGACACTTAAAAGTTGTGTGTTTATGGGCTAGTTACCCTGCTTCTCTTTGCCTTAGTTTCCTTGTCTGTGAAATGGAAATAGATACTCTCAGGTTGGTTATGAGAATTACGTATTATTTTTTCTTTTTTTTTGTAGAGACAGTCTCACTTTATCGCCCTCAGTAGAGTGCTGTGACATCACAGCTCACAGCAACCTCCAACTCCTGGGCTTAGGTGATTCTCTTGCCTCAGCCTCCTGAGTAGCTGGATTACAGGTGCCTGCCACAATGCCCAGCTTTTTTTTTTTTTTTTTTTTTTTTTTTGTTGGTGTTGGGGCCGGGGGGGGGTTGTACTTGCCACCCTTGGTATATGGGGCCAGCCCTTTATCCACTGAGCCACAGGTGCTGCCTGAATTACGTATTATTTTTAGGTTAAGTTTCTAGGGCATTTTCTGGTAGGTAATGTGCTCACATCAATGGCATCTACTACTGTCTTTACAAGTATATTCTCATAGAAATTGTAGATATTATTGGTCTGAGTTTTTACTTTTTCTTTATGCGAATGAAATGAAAAGTTGAATATTATGGGCAGCGCCTGTGGCTCAAAGGAGTAGGGCACCGGCCCCATATGCCGGAGGTAGTGGATTCAAACCCAGCCCTGGTCAAAAGCCGCAAAAAAAAAAAAAAAAAAAAAAAGAAAGTTGAATATTTCAGTTTCAAACTTTATTTTTGTAGCCCATCCACATGAGTAGATAATTAAACCTAAAGAAAATGCTTTGAAAACCCTGGGAAATAACACAAGTTTTTTTTTTTTTTTTTTTTTA